>MDKI01023085.1:0-82620 GCA_005239505.1 Nicotiana paniculata | reverse complement strand
GTCCCCAAAGAAGGTTAGGAATATATGTTGGGTTTGAATCGCCCTCCATTATTCGCTATCTTGAAACATTAACGGGGGATTTATTCACTGCCTGATTTGCAGATTGTCGATTCGATGAGACAACTTTCCCAAAATTAGGGGGAAAAAATTGTGAAACCAAACAGGAAATTTTGTGAAAAAACCCATCATTGTATCATCTTGATCCACGTACCTCTATTTGTGAAAAAGAGGTGCAAAAGATTATTCATTTGCAAAGAATAGCAAATCAAATGCCAGACGCATTTACGGATTTGAAAAGGATAACAAAATCACATATCCCTGCTGAGAATGTTCCAATCCGTATTGATGTCCCTATTGGACAATCTTCTAGTGTCATAGCTAATGAGTCACAAGCACGCCTAAAACGTGGCAGACCATTGGGTTCTAAGGATCGAAATCCTAGAAAAAGGAAAATAAATGATCAAAATGACACTACGAAAGAGTCTCATGAAGAAATCCACGATTTAATAAATTCTGAGATTCATGAGGAAACCAATGAGCCCGAGACTCAAGATAATAAGGAACTATCAATAAATCCAATCGATATTGAGACAAATTTGAATCGAGTCGATATAGTGGTGGACTATGTCTTTGCATATAATGTTGCATCTAGCATTATGCAAGATAATGAGGATCTTGAACCTCAATCTGTTGGAGAATGTCGACAAAGACATGATTGGCCAAAATGGCAAGAAGCAATCCAATCAGAGTTGAATTCACTTGAGAAACGTGAATTTTTTTGGCCTGTAGTCCAAACACCTAATGGTGTTAAGCCTATTGGATATAAATGGGTCTTTGTACTCAAGAGGAATGAGAAAAATGAGGTACAAAGATATAAGGCACACCTTGTTGCACAAGAATTTTCGCAAAGGCCTAGTGTCGATTATGAAGAGACATATTCACCCGTCATGGATGCTATAACGTTCCGTTATCTCATTAGTTTTGCTGTCCATGAAAAGCTTGACATGCATTTAATGGATGTGGTTACCGCCTACCTTTATGGCTCACTTGATAATGAGATATACATGAAAATTCCTGAGGGAACCCTAACGCACATAATTCAAAGTCCCGGGAAATATTTTCAATCAAATTGCAAAGATCTTTGTATGGTCTAAAGAAATCAGGACGTATGTGGTATAATCGTCTTAGTGAGTACCTATTAAAGGAAGGTTATATAAATGATGTCATTTGTCCATGTGTTTTTATAAAGAAACAACATCAGAATTTGTTGAACTTGACGTATATGTTGATGACATAAACCTTATTGGAACTCCTATAAAACTCCAAAAGGCAATTGATTATTTAAAGAAAGAATTCGAGATGAAATATCTCGGAAAGACAAAATTATGTCTTGGTTTGCAAATTGAACATTTGGTAAACCGAATTTTTTTTCATCAATCTGCCTACATAGAAAAGGTATTGAAACGGTTTTACATGGATGGAGCACATCCATTAAGTACTCCGATGGTTGTTCGATCACTTGATGTGAATAAGATCCATTCCGACCTCAAGAAGAGAATGAAGAGCTACTTGGTCCTGAAGTACCATATATTAGAGCAATTGGTGCACTAATGTATCTTGCCAACACTACAAGGCCTGACATAACTTTTCAGTTAATGTCTTAGCAAGATATAGCTCTGCTCCTACAAGGAGACATTGGAATGGAATCAAACACATATTGCGGTATCTAAAAGGAACTGTCAAAATGGGCTTATTTTATGGCAATAATTGCAGTGCTGATCTTGTTGGTTATGCCGATGCTGGGTATTTATCTGATCCACATAAGGCCCGATCTCAAACAGGTTATGTATTTACATGTGGAGGCACTGCCATATCTTGGCGATCAACTAAGCAATTGATTGTGGCTACTTCATCTAATCATGCAGAGATAATTGTTATTCATGAAGCAAGTCGAGAATGTGCGTGGTTGAGGTCTATAATACATCTTATTCAAGACAAGTGTGGTTTGAAGTGTGACAAACTACCCACAATTTTGTATGAGGACAATGCAGCATGTATAGCACAATTGAAGGGAGGATTCATAAAAGAGATAGGACAAAGCATATTTCACCAAAGTTATTTTTCACACATGATCTTCAAGAGAATGGTGATATCAATGTGCAACAGATTCGTTCAATTGATAATATGGATGATTTGTTCGCAAAATCTCTACCAATGTCAACCTTCAAGAAGCTAGTGTACAAGATCGGGATGTGAAGGCTCAAGGATGTGAATTGATGCTCTCATCAGGGGGAGTTAATGCGCATTGTACTCTTTTTCCCTTACAAGGTTTTGTCCCACTGGGTTTTCCTTGCAAGTTTTTAACGAGACAACCAAAAAGCGCATTTCTAAACATGTGTACTCTTTTCCTTTTTCTAGAATTTTTTTCCCATTGGGTTTTATTTTAGTTAAGGTTTTAACGAGGCACATTATTTTTTGAATAGACATTCAAGGGGGAGTGTTATAAATAGAACTCTATTTAGAGTGAATGTCTATCTTTTAGAGAGATCTACTTTGTGGCTAAGTCATTTTTTCCCTATAAATAGAGGGGTCTTACCCCATTGTAAATCATCCCAAAATTCAATAAGAATTTCCTCTCTCTCTTTCTCTGTAATATTGTTCTTGTTCTTTTATTATTTCATAACAAAACTGATTTTTATGTTATGTTATAGTATATATCCTTTATAACAACATTTTACTATAGCAGCAAAAATATATCGGAACGAATGAAACTGTTATAGGAAGGTTTGACTGTAATATATTTGTAATACAACAATGGCTCTAATCATTTTTCTTTAAAATAAGGCAATATACATAAAGACCCTATTAAACTTGTCTAAAAAACATGTTTGAACACCTAAACTAAACGGGCGACTTTTTACACCCTAAACTTATTTGTAGTGAGAAACACTAATAATAGTCTCATAATTATTGTCATGGGCGGCTTTCCAACCATGCCCCATGACCCCTTGGACGCGCCCTGTGGCGTCCTGGCAAGCCTCCTAACACCTAGGGCCACGGACGGCCCCGTGGTCTTGGCCGCGCCAAGTGACAAGCGTGCATGTGACTCTATCACTATATCGATATTCCTCGTCAACGCCCAGCCGCAGGCAACTGCCAACAGTGTCGCGCATGCATATTGTGATGCCTAAGTTGTTGACAACGGACTTGTTTCTACCTTGTAGAAAACTAAGTCATTTTCATTGTAAATATAGAGTAGTTTTATTCTATGTATTTTTATTATGATTCTCTAGCTTATTTAGGTCAAGTCTTGTAACTTTGATTTATTTTTTTAAGCATTATTAGGGGATCTAGCAATCAAAAACTTTCTAGCAAGTGATTCTCTGTACTGGTGTCTCTCCCCCTCGACACCGCGTTGCCTTCTTTTGTAATAGCTTTCGCTAATGCAACCAAGCTTTCTTTCAATTCTCATTACAATTCTCTCAATTGTTCTTGACATTAATTTTATTGTTCCGCATTGATAATCTTGTGTAACGTACGGAAGGGACGTCAGGTGGCGGACAACAAATGCACTGACATCAGTTGCTTAGTCTTACGTCGCCCTTCCAAGAAATCTCGGAAAGGTATCGCGTTACATTACACATGTGCCACGTTAAAACTATGTCAGCACCACATCAGAACCATGTCAGCACCACATCAGAACCATGTCAGCCCCACATCAGAAATCTTTTGTTTTTGGTATTTCCTATTTTCCTTTTTTCTTGCTTGTAGTGTTACACTAATAATCTCAATTAACCATTAAGATTTGTTTTATCTCTCAGTCACCAACCAGAGAAACAAGAGAGCACCAAGGGAGAACAAAGTTTTGTTATGAAACAATAAAAGAACAAGAACAATATTGCAGAGAAAGAGAGAGAAAATTCTTATTAAATTTTGAGATGATTTACAATGGGGTAAGACCCCTCTGTTTATAGGGGAAAAATAACTTAGCCACAAAGTAGAACTCTCTAAAAGATAGACATTAATTCTAAATAGAGTTCTATTTATAACACTCCCCCTTGAATGTCTATTCAACAAATAATGTGCCTCGTTAAAACCTTAACTAAAATAAAACCTAATGGGAAAAAAATTATAGAAAAGGAAAAAGAGTACACATGTTTAGAAATGCGCCTCTCGGTTGCCTCGTTAAAAATCTTGCAAGAAAAATCCAGTGGGACAAAACCTTGTAAGGAAAAAAGAGTGCAACGCGCATTAACTCCCCCTTATGAGAGCATCAATTCACATCCTTGAGTCTTTGCATCCCGATCTTGTATTCTAGCTTCTTGAAGGTTGACGTAGGTAGAGATTTTGTGAACAAATCAGCCATATTATCACTTGAACGAATCTATTGCACATTGATATCACCATTCTTTTGAAGATCATGTGTGAAAATTAACTTTGGTGAAATATGCTTTGTCCTATCACCTTTTATGAATCCTCCCTTTAATTGTGCTATGCATGTTGCATTGTCTTCCTACAAAATTGTGGGTATTTTGTCACACTTCAAACCACATTTGTCTCGAATAAGATGTATTATGGACCTCAACCACACATATTCTAGACTTGTTTCATGAATATCAATTATCTCAGCATGATTAGATGAAGTAGACACAATTGATTGCTTAGTCGATCGCCAAGATATGGAAGTGCCTCCACAGGTAAACACATAACCTGTTTGAGATCGGGCCTTGTGTGGATCAGATAAATACCCAGCATCGGCATAACTAACAAGATCAGGACTGCAATTATTGCCATAAAATAAGCCCATATCGGTAGTTCCTTTTAGATACCACAATATGTGTTTGATTCCATTCCAACGTCTCCTTGTAGGAGCAAAGTTATATCTTGCTAAGACATTAACTGAAAAGGTTATGTCAGGCCTTGTAGTTTTGGCAAGATACATTAGTGCACCAATTGTACTAAGATATGGTACTCCAGGATCAAGTAGCTCTTCATTCTCTTCTCGAGGTCGAAATGGATCCTTATTCACATCAAGTGATCGAACAACCATCGGAGTACTTAATGGATGTGCTCCATCCATGTAAAACAGTTTCAGTACCTTTTCTATGTAGGTAGATTGATGCACAAAAATTCCGTTTGCCAAATGTTCAATTTGTAAACCAAGACATAATTTTGTCTTTCTGATATCTTTCATCTCGAGTTCCTTCTTTAAATCAATTGCCTTTTGGAGTTCTATAGGAGTTCCGATAAGGTTTATGTCATCAACATATACAGCAAGTACAACAAATTTCGATGTTGTTTTATTTATAAAAACACATGGACAAATGACATCATTTATATAACTTTTCTTTAATAAATACTCACTAAGACGATTATACCACATACGTCCTGGTTGCTTTAGACCATACAAAGATCTTTTCAATTTGATTGAAAACATTTCTCGGGACTTTGAATTATGTGTGTTAGGAATTTTAAATCCCTCGGGAATTTTTATGTCTATCTCATTATCAAGTGAGCCATAAAGGTAGGCAGTAACCACATCCATTAAATGCATGTCAAGCTTTTCATGAAAAACAAAACTAATGAGATAACAGAACGTTATAGCATCCATAACGGGTGAATATGTCTCTTCATAATCTACACCAGGCCTTTGTGAAAATCCTTGTGCAACAAGGCGTGCCTTATATCTGTAAAAATTACGCGGGGCACCCTATTTGGTCGCACCCATTTAACTTATACCCGCTTTTTTAAAAACTTTTAACTTGTACCCATTTTTTAAATAACTTCAGCTCCCCTTTCCCTCGCTGAGCTGAAGTTCACCCGTTAAGCTGAAGTTCGCCAATTATAAAGACAAAACTTCAGCATACGGGGCTGAAGTTCCCCAGTTACAAAGCCAAAATTTCAACTCTAGAGCTTAAGTTTCCCAGTTACGAACTTCAGCTCTAGAGCTGAAGTTTTGTCTTTGTAAACTGGGGAACTTCAGCTCCGTATGATGAAGTTGTTGTCATTATAACTTGGGAACTTCAGCGCCGTATGCTGAAGTTCCCCATTTCCAAAAGATAAAACTTCAGCTTTAGAGCTGAAGTTCCCCATTGTAACTGGGGGAACTCAGCTCCGTATGCTGAAGTTCCCCATTTCCAAAAGATAAAACTTCAGCTTTAGAGCTGAAGTTCCCCATTGTAACTGGGGGAACTCAGCTCCGTATGCTGAAGTTTTTGTCATTATAACTTGGGAACTTCAGCCTCGTATGTTGAAGTTTCCCATTTACAAAAAACAAAACTTCAGCTCTAGAGCTGACACTGGGGGAACTTCAGCCCGTATGCTAAAGTTTTTTTCTTTATAACTGGGGAACTTCATCCCCGTATGCCAAAGTTCCCCATTTACAAAGACAAAAACTTCAGCTCTAGAGCTGAAGTTCCCCATTTACTAGAGCGGAAGAGTTCGCAAGCTATTTCAGGCCCGTCTATTAGAATGCTGAAGTTTTGCGTGATTGTCTTTGCTACTTCAGCCCCGCATGCTGAAGTTATGCGCAAAAACGGGTACGAATGTAATTTTTTTACAAAGCGGGTATAAGTTAAAACGTGGCACAAAAAGTGGGTGCGGATGCCTCATTTTTCTCATTCCTCTTGCGTACAGAGACCCATTTATAGCCAACAGGCTTAACACCATTAGGTGTTTGGACTACAGGCCCAAAAACTTCACGTTTCACAAGAGAATTCAACTCTGATTGGATTGCTTCTTCCCATTTTGGCCAGTCATGTCTTTGTCGACATTCTCCAACAGATTGAGGTTCAATATCCTCACTATCTTGCATAATTGTAAATGCAGCATTATATGCAAAGACATAATCCATCAGTATATCCAATCGATTCAAATTTGTCTCAATATCGATTGGATTTATTGTAGTTCCTTATTTTCTTGAGTCTCGGGCTCATTGGTTTCTTCATGAATCTCATAATTTATTAAATCGTGGGTTTCTTCACGAGATTCTTTCGTAGTGTCAATTTGATCATTTATTTTCCTTTTTTCTAGGATTTCGATTCTTAGAACCCAATAGTCTGCCACGTTTTAGGCGTGCTTGTGACTCGTTAGCTATGACACTAGAAGATTGTCCAATAGGGATATCAATACTGATTGGAACATTTTATGCAGGAATATGTGACTTTGTTATCCTTTTCAAATCCGTAAATGCGTCTGACATTTGATTTGCTATTCTTTGAAAATGAATAATCTTTTGCACCTCATTTTCACAAATAGAGGTACGTGGATCAATATGAGATAATGATGGATTTTTCCACAAAATTTACCGTTTGGTTTCACCAGTTTTCCCCCTTAATTTTGGAAGAAGTGTCTCATCGAATCGACAGTCTGCAAATCGAGCAGTGAATAAATCCCCCGTTAATGTTTTAAGATAGCGAATAATTGAGGGCGATTCAAACCCAACATATATTCCTAATCTTCTCTGGGGACCCATTTTGGTGCGATATGGTAGTGCTAAAGGAAGATATACTGTGCATCCAAAATTTTTTAAATGGGATATATTAGGTTCATGACCCAAAACTAATTGCAACGGGGAATATTTATGATAATTTGTCGGTCTGAGACGAACTAGAATTGCTGCATGTAAAAGGACGTGACCCCAAACAGAAGTGGGCAGCCTCGTTTTCATTAGTAATGGTCTTGCTATCAATTGCAGACGTTTATTTAACGACTCTGCAAGGCCATTTTGAGTGTGAACATGAGCTACAGGATGTTCCACTTTTATCCCAATTGATAAGCAATAATCATTAAATGATTGGGATGAAAACTCAGTAGCATTATCAAGTCTAATAGACTTAATTCTATTATTGGGAAATTGCGCCCGTAATCGAATTATTTGTGCCATTAATTTTGCAAACGCGAGGTTGCGAGATGACAATAGACACACATGAGACCATCTAGAGGATGCATCTATTAAAACTATAAAATATCTAAACGACCCACTATGTGGGTGAATAGGTCCACAAATGTCCCCTTGTATACGTTCAAAAAACGCAGGGGACTCAATCCCAACCTTTGTTGGTGATGGTCTAATAATTAATTTGCCTTGATAACCAGAAGTGCAAGAAAATTCATTATGTAAAAGAATCGTTAAATTCTTTAATGGATGCTCATTTGAGTTTTCTATAATTCGTCTCATCATAATTGATCCAAGATGTCCTAATCGATCATGCCAAAGTACAAAAGTATTGGAATCAGTAACCTTATGATTTATAATAGAATGTGCTTCAATTACACTAATTCTTGTCTAATACATGCCACAAGACAAAGATGGGAACTTCTCAATAACCCTCGTTTGGCCAGAAACATTCTTGGTAATGATGAGATATTAAAGATTATTCTCGTCTATTGTCTCAATATGATATCCATTTCGGCGGATATCTTTAAAGCTCAACAAGTTCCTTTTGGACTTGGAGGAGAACATTACATTTTCTATGATAAGTATTGTTCCCTTATGCATAGTTATAATAGCTCTTCCAGAGCCTTCAATTAATTTACTACTACCAGAAATTGTAGTAATATATATGCCTTACACATACTTAAATGAGAGAAATATTTCTTCTCTTTGAATATTGTATGTGTCGTACATGAAACAACTAAACAAATATTTTTACAATTGAACTTTGATCCAAGTTTGCTTTGTGAGATATTCATATTTGCTTCCCATTATTTGACATACAAAAGAAATATACGAATAAAAACAAGTTAAGTCTATGATTCAATAATGACCTTTAATTATTATAAATAAGAGGTTTCGATGAATATACTAAATCTGTTATAACAATACACCTACATGAGTTGCAAAGCACTGGCATTTATTACTTGTCCAGCAAAGTTAACGTTGTGTCATTTATTACTCTTGTTTCTTCCCCCTTTCTTTACACCAAAATAATAAATAACTGTTATAAAAAGATAAGCGCATAGCATGTACTCCCTTGTCCTAAATTTAAGTTCCAATTAGACTTGGATAGGATAATTAAAAAAAAAAAAAAAGAATTTGAATTTTAGTTAAGGGACATAACTTCAATGCACGATAACTTAAATTAATAATCCTTGAACTTTAATTGAGCTGAAAACATATTAACCTAACTCTACTAAACTAGCAGGTCGAGACAATCTTAGTAATAAATCCCTTTTGGCGGCTCGATAAATCTGTTTTTGTTATAAATAGAATTTATTTAATCAAAACGAACTAAAATTATTTCATAAAATAAACAATATCAATCGATACTAATAACTACTACTTATGTAAATGACTATGATTACATGATGTTTATTCACTAACTATCACGAATAGGCAAAACAAAAAAAAAATTTATAATAATCAAACTACTCAATTATCTTTAGCCACGGATCCATCACCGATCAAGTGGTCTATTTTTCCATCAGGGCGCTCAAAGAAGTCTGCCACATCTAAGTGGGTGATGTCAAATTCATTGTCATAGACAAAATTAGCTTCAGGACCTTTATTCTTTAGAGATGCTTGATAAAGCTCAACCAAATCTCTTGGTACACGACAAATTTTTGCCCAATGGTCTTTTCCACCGCAACGATAACATTCAGTCTTTGAACCATTTGCCTTTGGCTTCTCATATTCCCTTTCCACTTTTGGTGGTTATTTTTCTTTGGGGGGTGATTAACACCGGGAAAATTTCTTCCTTGTCTATGGCCACGACCATTAATAGGGCCACGACCTTTCTCACGTTTGGCATAATGGGAATACACTTCATTCACTTCAGGCAATGGTGTAGACCCAGTGGATCGATTTTCGTGATTTCTCATGAACAAGTCATTATTTCGCTTAGCCACAAGGAGAAGAGAAATCAACCCTGAGTACTTCTTGAAACCTTTCACTCGGTATTGTTGTTGCAAGACCATATTGGAAGCATGAAACGTTGTAAACGTTTTTTCAAGCATATCATAATCAGTGATAGTATCTCCACAGAGTTTCAATTTAGAAGTAATTCTGAACATCGCAGAATTATATTCAGAAACAGACTTAAAGTCTTGGAGCCTCAGATGAGCTCAATCATATCGTGCTTGTGGAAGAGCGATCAACTTTAAGTCGTCATATCTTTTCTTTAAGCCATTCCACAAAACAAGTGGATCTTTGACTGTGAGATATTCTATTTTCAACCTTCATCAAGGTGATGACGCAAGAAAATCAAGGCCTTAGCACAATCTTGGGTAGATGCTTTATTTTTATCTTTAGCGTCTCCAAGACCCATTGCATCTAAATGGATTTCAGCATCCAACATCCATGTTATATAGTTCTTGCCCGAAATTTTAAGGGCAACGAGCTTTCTTTTCATAATGTCAGTCATAATTAAAAGAAAAGGAGAGGAGAATAGTTATACCTTAATCTTCTCAAAGAGCTTCTTGAGACGGTAGAGTCTCGTGCTGATAACGTGTTATGAAACAATAAAAGAACAAGAACAATATTGTAGAGAAAGAGAGAAAATTGTTATTGAATTTTGGGATGATTTACAATGGGGTAAGACTCCACTATTTAAAGGGAAAAAATAACTTAGTCACGAAGTAAAACTCTTTAAAAGATAAACATTCACTCTAAATAGAGTTATATTTATAAGAGATTTGTTTTTTTTTTTGTTGGTTCAATAGTATCTCATAAAAGATTCACCATTGTTCCCTTTTAGCTTTATTTTTTAAATACAAATCTATTACCACCGATAAATCACCCTTCTTCGCCAAAGAACCCACTTAACTCTTCGTTCATTTTCTATTATTCTACGTGCAATTGTATTTGCAAAGTTTTGGTTGTGATCAATTCTCAAGAAAAATACTGTATATTCCGGGGAAAAGATGAGAGAATGGAGAATGCTTCTAATTGGGGTGAACTATTGTTAGGATGATTTTATTGGTTTTTGGGGAAAAAAAATAATTTTATCTTCTATAAATTGAAAGATATTAAATAAAAGAAATAGGAAAAGAAGAAGAAGAAAGAACATAAAAACTGATCTGAAGAAGAAAGGGGGTGGTTGCAGAGATCTGAAGGAGAGAAAGAAAGGGGCCCACTTTTTTATATTTTTATTATGTTACGTGTTTAATTATTATTTTTTATTTTTTATTTTTTTAATTTAGGTGTCTTTATGTATTTTGCTTTTTAATAGTGAACAGATTTAAGGAGGAGTGATACGTAGTCAATTACTAATACTTTTTAAAACACAATTGTTTCATATTTAAAATTATGTACATAACTAAGAGAGGAATCTATTGAAAAAAAGATGAATCTTACTAACAGAGGAAAACTGTTTCAACTCTCTAACATTGTAATGGTTCATGTAAAATTAACAATTTTTGGCATTGATATTGCAATTAGTTGAGCTTTAGCTTGAAATTGATAAACTCTATGTGAATTAAATGTAATTAACCTTCTTCAGTCATGTTGGTATGTGGTTACAAATCTTTGTTCAATTCAATCAAGTTGGAATTTAGATATGTATTATAATAATTTCAGCTTCTTTTTCTAAATAAATTGGCAATGGAGAGTTGCTGAAAATAATAGGAGGGCATAAGCTGTAACAAGAATGGCATCTAATAAACTGTACTGAACAGCATAAAATTCAGATATTAAAAGGATTATTATAAGATCAAATTTAAAAACAGAAAATACAACTGAAAGTTAAAATACGACTTCTCTATATTGGGCGCAAATACAAACCACCCACAAAGATCCAGAAAATTTACAATCCTACCCCTACCTATTACTTCCTCCCCTTTCTAGCAGATGCCCTCTTCGCCGGCGACTTTGCCGTCTTAGCTTTAACACTCTTAGCAGCAGGTGCCGCCTTCTTCACCGGAGCCTTTTTCGCCACCGGCTTTGGCGCAGCTTTCCTCGACGGAGTACTCCTTGTAGCAGTTCTCGCCACCTTAGCTGGCTTCGCCTTCGGCTTAGCCACAGCCTTAGTTTTAACTGGAGTTTTAGGCTTCTCCGCAGCTTTCGGCTTCGCTACAGCTGCCGCCTTTGGCTTCACAGCAGGCTTAGCTTTAGCAACAAGCTTCGCCTTAGGCTTTGGCTTCGCCTTTGGTTTAGTAGCAGTTTTTGCCTTTGGAGCAACAGTCTTAGGTTTTGGCTTCGGTTTTGCTTTTGTTGCTTTAGGCTTAGCTGCCGGCTTCTTCTTCGCCGGCGCAGTAGCGGCAGCCTTTGGAGCTGCGGATCGTGCAGCTGGAAGTTTGTACGAGCTCTTAACCTTGACGAGTTTACCAGAAGCCACAAGCTTCTTCAATTGAACAAGCAACAGTTTCCTGAAATTTGATGGAAGATTCTTCTGCTTATCTTCGATGAACTTGGTGATCGCGTGCTGGCTCGATCCAGTTTTATCCTTCAGTGTTACAATCGCATCCTTAATCATCTGCAAAATTAGGCAAATTAACAAATTAATTCAATTATAACAACAACAGCTTGCTCAATTGAGTACAACTCCTCAATTTTCATTAATCATCTACATAACAACTACTACAGCTCAATCGATACGAATCCTCAATTTTCAAATCGCTTCATTTGTACAGATACATTCCTAATTACCAAAATTCAACATTTCTATAACAAATTGAACAATTTAATTAACGAATTATACCTCAAAGTACGAAGGATGAGTAGGAGGATTTCTCTTCCTTGGAGCAGCTGGTTTCTTAGCCTTGGTCTCCTTCTCTTTCTTTGGTTCCTCAGACTCCACAGCCGGAGAGTTCTCTTCCTTGGCCGGCTCAGCTTCCACCACCACCGGTTCAACTACAATCTCGGTTACTACAACTGGTTCTTCAGTCGCCATCTCTTAGCAGAAAATCGGATTGGGGATGGGGTTTATAAGAGAATTGGAAATGGGGGAAAACAGATCTATATCTTTAGAAATTACTCGGATTTCTTTTTCTTTTTTGCAGGTATGAATTTGTTGATGAAATTGAGAAGACCATATATAGTAAGGGTGAAGTAGTTCATATCCAGAATTCTGAGAGCTGATTGGTCGATAGCCTTTTGACGCGGATTCATAGTTTATGCGAATTTTAAATATAAACCGTTGGATTTAATTTCATCAACGGATCGTAACGGTAGGTGACTAAGACAGGGATTGGGACTGAAACAAGAAAAGCTTGTTTTGGTTGCTTGAGTTGTGTTTTTGTGCTCAATTGATCTAGGCAAAAGTTGAGCTATAATTTATGGATTTAGATCAATTTTTTTTAATTAGGTAGATAATTTTGTAAGCTTTATGAAGAGTATTTATTTGGATTTTTTGGATGAGAAATTTGGGAGATTTTTAATTTTGAATAGCAAGTGGTCTAATCAATGAGTTTCTTGGAGTCTTTTGGGGTTTTGGTTAATTTTAGGTCAATGCTTTGAGTAAAAAACTGGTTTTTTCTTCTGATGTGATAGTAAACTAAACAAGGAGTCCGTGAAATCAAGAATCACAAAAATCCGATCAGATTTGGTCATGGAACTATTGGTTCAAATGTCATTGAAGATGAACACATACACAACTATTTGTACTTCTTGAAGTATAAAGCAAGTGTATATATTTTCTTCACAAATCTCATTATTTTGTACTAATATTTTTTTCATATCACAATTGCACTCTTGGATGACTGAATCATTACTTATTTCTTGTTCCAACATTAAAATTATTATTATAGTATTATCGTACATAATATGTCTCTAAGTAGATTGTCGCTAATTCATTTGCTACAAGTTTCATACTCGATCCTTATCTTATGTTTTCAACTTTGGTTTAATGTGCTATGATATTACATACGTTGAATGTTATATTCTAACATAGAATCATGTTAACACGAAGCACCTATAACATTATCATCGTCCTTACACTCCAGTAATTAAAATTGGTGTTCTTAGTGATGCTAGTTTGGGGTGTCAATAGTAATATAATTGCTCAATCGCTCTTCATTTCACGTATTATAATGAAGATATTTTTGATGTACGTTTAGTCAAAAAAACTAACTTAATGGACAAATAAGGGATCGGTAAGAATCTATATTGAACTCCAAAGAACAGGAGCAGATGTATTGTTTACCACTGGACACCCACTTGTGCCATTGAATATGGCCATAAGATGAAACCAACTTTCTAGTATATAAATTTGTATACTGATTGCCCTATATATATCTAGTAAATTTAGCACCAATGACTTGTTTTAGTTTGGCCTTTTAATTTCATATTCTAGATTATTGTAGCTTGGATCAATAAGTCAAAGAATTAGCAGTCAAACATTGAAACATTCATGTATTAAATTGTTTACTCAATCAACATAGCAAGATAGCAAATCAAACTGAAAGGTTGATGCAAATGCACCTCTAAACATGTTTCAAAAAGGAATTTTTTATACTATACACAAAGCTTAGATATGATGTAGCATCCCTTTGCGAGATCAACTGTTTGTTACAAATCAAGGTGACCCAATATCAAGAATAAGTGTTATTTCTGTGCTGCTAAATGGTGGTGCATTATTCTACAATAGCTGTTCTTCCCTTGCTGTTCCGGGGCAATATATTAGACGGCTTAAACATCTTGTGTGGGAGAAGTTTTGACACGAGCTAAAGATTCACAAAGACACCATTGTAACAGTTGGATATATCTAGTTGCGAGCTAGACCAATGATATGAGGATTTATCAGCGACGCAGCTGATAAGACAGCTTGATGACTGTCTACATTTGAGAAACCGGCTTTACTGATATCATTTCCTGTTTTCCTGGTAAGGTGACAACCATCCGCGACTGTCTGCTGCAAAGGATCAAGCAATCCCTGAACGAATCTGAGAATTGTTCCATCTGTCCAATTGTAGTAGAAAAGAATACACTTTTTATTGATGCAGAAAACACATCAGGAGAGGCAGAGAAAAAGTTTAAAATGAAGAATGTGGCTATTATGTTTACCTGCTGCAGCTACATGTTCAGCAAAGAGGTAAAGGCCACCGGGCTTGAGCACTCTTCTGATCTCTAGGAGAATAGATAGAGCATTATATCAAGATCTCTTCATTTTCTCATCTTTATATTAAAGAAAAGAAAGTAAACATAGAACTCTGGAGGGAAAGAGCATTTCAACTACAACAGCGACGAGCAAACAGATAGCAGCATCCTGGATGGTTCACCTCTTTAAAATGAAAATGACACGATCACCAAAACATTCGAATTAAAAGATTGGCTGCTTCAGGACAATGGCGGTGGTTATCAAAGAGAAGGTTGACGTTCCATAAACTACTATGGTTGGGATAATACATTAGACCTTTGACAGTAACAAGAGAGATTTTTCATAGACCAAAGTAACCAGACTATAACATTTTTACAAGTCGTTGTTACTATAAGTTTTAGATGAACAAGAAGATTTTAGTAGAAAAACAGATCCAGAAGCTCATCACAAATACAGATACGCATATTTCTCCTTCGTCTTTGATAACTATGTGCAGTTGCAGGGTTAACATATTCAAAAAGAGTGACTTCTACAGCAAAAGGAGGAAGTTTAGTGAATGGCTCCATGAAATGAGCCTATGTTGCTTTTCTTCTTGTATTGGAAATTACTTGAGATAGAATAAGGATATCACTCACCTAGGATAAAATACAGCTATACATGAGATAGTTACAAGTCCTATTACAAAGGCTTGAGGGATATACGATATGAATTGAACAGGAACATTATAGCATATGAATTGAACAGTTCATTAGAGCATAAACAAAAAATAGATCATATACCTTGCAGCGTCAGATTAACATCTGCGACAGAACATAACACAAGGGTGCCAATGACAGCATCAACTGAAGCATCACGTAATGGCAAGGACTCCGAAACCTGCATGAAATTATCAACTTCAACCAACTTCAACTTACAAATTTCCTACTTATGTGTTAGACATGTTTCTTGCTAATGATGTGTGCGCAAATAGGTGCTTGCCCATCTAAAGAATGTTACTATATCAACTGAAACACATCTTTCACTCAACTGAGATACAAGAATACACTCTTGAGGGATTTGCATTGCATATATCAGTCCAAAATACAAACACTTGAAAAGCCTTGAGGAAAAAGTATATAAGCAAAGAAATAAGAAGAAAAAAGAAAAATGACGTAAAGTGAAAAATATGACGAAAAGTCTGGTCTCGAATGGAAAATTAAGAATACTTGAAAGTTAGCTTGACGACATTGTGTCACTAAGGAAGAACAAAGAGGAAAGATAAAACATACGATAAATGTTATCAGAAGAGGGGGGAAAGGAAGAATAACGGAGAGTACTTAAAAGCAATCATATTCATAACTGAAAAGAAAAACAAAAAGCAATGCCTAAAAGATATAACAAAAAGAATGGTTTAAGGGCATAGTTAATTATACCATATAGTACTAGTTTTGTTCTGCTTCTGTGATGTAAAACACATTAAGCTGAGCAACTTGAACAATGAAAAAACACATTATATGGAAAGAAATAAAAGCAAGTTAAGCAAATCCTAGATGGTCTTTATGCTACAAGGTAACTGTGGCTGATAAAACCATGCAAGTTTACCAATAAAGCAATACTGTTATATTCTTTCAGCGCATTCTCCAAAAATGCTATATAACTTTTTAAAACCAGAATGATATTGACTTATTGAGTCTGGTCAAAGGTACACACCGCGTGCAAGAATTTGAAATTTGCAGGTGGAAGGCCTGCAGCCTCTGCTGCTGCTTGTGCATATTTCTCCATTTTCCTGTTTGGATCAATGCCATAAACGGAAGTGCCCGCCTCACTGGCATAATACTTCAAATTTGGACCTGTCCCAATACCAATTTCGAGGATTTGTTTGGCCTGACCTTTCAGATTAGCAAAAAGCTCTGACTTGTAACCTTCAATCTTACAGAATACATTGATTTTGTTCAGAAAATCTTATATACTTCCATCATCTACAAATTCAAGATAATTTCTGCAGCTCTCAAGTGGTAAATATTAGCTAACCTCTGATTCATAAGATTTCATACTTGTGTTCATCGCTGCTGCATAAAACTCCTCATACCAATCTGGCCTAGGAGGATGCAACCTATTCAACATTGCCTACATGTAAAATTAGTCATTGATAAATCACTGATAAAGCATGTTAATGCTACAATTGCAACATTTTTTTGTGATTGAACAAGTACAAATACTAGCAAATCTGTCTCACTTCAAAGTTCTGTTGTTCTTACTTAATCAGTTCCAATAACTCTAAGGAAAGAGAAAGTATTCTCCAGCTTAAATTACTATATTGAAACTTCTCCTAAAAATATTCATGCTACAACTTGGATTAGCCCTTAGAATTCAGAGGCTGACCCAGGATTTGAAGGTGGCAGGGGCACAAGAGACCAGTGCCCCTCATCGGACTTTTAATCTCAAGAGTTCTAAGAAAAATATATGACCTTTTTAACATATATACACTTATATATGCAGAACTTTTGCCGAAGTTAACGGGTCCAGTGACCTCTCTTCTCCAAGCATAGGTCCGCCTCTGGCTTAGACTATGCTTCTCCATACAGACATTTTTCCTGGCTGTTAAAACTTTCCCATAATCCTTACTTCCGGAAACATCAATAACTAACTAGCAAAAATACTTCTGTTCTCAAAAGTTCAACACTTTACAAGCTAGAGGACAACATGCTCAACTTAAATTACAAAAATTCTATAGACTGTTTCTTTAAATGTGAGGGAAAATCGCCAAGCACCAATTTTATGTCAGACAAGTCAATAAGTCAATGTCACCTCAATTCCAAACTAGTTGGGATCAGCTAACATCATGTTCAGAATATTGTAATGCTGAGGGTCAAAATACCAATGTCAGTGATGAAAATAATCTTGTTTAACATTTCATATTTTTTTTATCTTAAAGTGTGCAACCATTTCATTTAAAAGTTTAAACTGTTAAAGCTGATACATTTTATTTATTTAATTATATTTTCAACACGTTGCCTCATTTTTTTTTCCAACAACCTGAGGGGTCACTGGACCCCATAGCTTCGGCAGAAATCTGGTTCATGTGTATGTATATGCCTTGAAAATAGTTAATTTAAAGCATAAAGACTAAAAGCCTTTAGGGGCACTGGTTGAGCGGAATATTGCGCCCCATCTCCCGGGTCCGCCTCTGCTACACTTGTGCCTGCTTGCTACTATGTTGAATTGTGTGACTATCTGGTCGAAAAGTTTAAGCTCTTAATTAACCCCATTTTATCTACTTAATTTGTTGTGTTCAACAGTCGAAAAGTAAAAGTGAAGCATTATATTTACCATTGGGTCTGTATAATCAGAAGCATGTGAAGGATGGAGAGGCAAGAGAGAAGCCGCTCCAACTGCTGCCATAAAGCTTCTTCTACTGCAGCAAAAGCATAAATTCTTATTACAATTCAAAGAGTCATTTACCTTTTTCTGTATTTGAGAATGAAAAGGGACATCTTTTAAACTTGTGCTTTTATCAGAAGCAGATGAATTAACTGCTTTCAGTTTCTGGGTATAGTGAATCTTGGGATACAAATATGTGGAAAAGGTTGTATTGAACAACATATTCTTTGAATTCCTGTAATTTTGGCTTCTGGAATTTGCATTAGTTCAGTTAAAAGAGACTGGAATTGCCACTAATATCTTCTTTTTGGTTTCCAGCCCGGTGTCCGATACCATCATTAAAATCCGATTATATTCGAATTCGGACCGCGTAAATTTTCATTCGATGAAGCCCTATTTACCAACAATTTTTCCATACTCAAATTCTAACCAAAACCTTTGGTTAAGAGAGTAGCAGTGCCCGTAATATCACTAGTAAGGGAGATAAGAAAGAAAGCAAGAAACATATATTAGTAGTTCTTTTCTTCTTTTTCTTTTTTATCACTAATAGCATGTTTGGCCAAGTTTCTCAAGACGTTAAAAGTACTTATTTCTTCTTCTCAAAAGTATTTTTTTTTTTCCTAATTTGAGTTGTTTGACCAAGTTTTTTGGGGAAAAAAGTGTTTTAGAAACAAAAGTTTTTAGAAGCAGCAAAAAATAGCTTCTTCTCAAAAGCAGAACCAGAAGCAGTTTTGACTTTTCTTCTTACCAAAAATATCATTAACAAAATATAGTATATACTAAAATAACTATTAAACTTAATACTTAGGATATTAATTTATAAATATTTTCTTATTATTTTTAGGATAACTTTCTAATATATACTAGTGATTTTAGGGGTGAATACTTCTATATTTATTGAATGACTTTTAATATATTTAACTTATATTAAAAGAATTAAGTACTTTTAAATTTTATTTGTATATTTTACTTAAATAAAATGAAAAGATTTAATTATTGTTTGTAATAATAAATTTTTAAGATTATTTATTTATTTATAATATTAACTATTAAGTAAATCTATTCATGTCCTTGTTCGTAATTTGATATTTAAAAGCACTTTCTAAAAAATTTGGTCAAACACAAATGATTGCTCAAAAGTGTTTTTTAGAGTGATTAGCCAAACACAAATTGCTTCTCTCCAAAAGTATTTTTTTCAAAAGCACTTTTAAAAAGAGCACGTCTCAAAATAAGCTGGTTTTTCCAGTTTGACCAAGAAGACATAATTCATATTCGCGTCGGGTAACGTTCATTATAAAAATATTAAAGTTTATTAAAGAACGAAATACTCCCTACTAGGATTATTAGGATGTGAAAGTGGGACCTTTATAATACTTTTTAACATGATAACATTTTTCTTTTGTTACTCTATAGTTTTTTCGTTGCGATTACTTGATAATTTTAAAAAATAAAAGATAAAGCCATAAATAATTTGCATTCTTTAGGAGAATATTTTTTGTTAATGCGGCGACCGAATAAATTATAATTGGACTGATGACATTATGGAGTCAAATGATACTTAAACTAACCTAATCAATTCATCCTACTTTGTTTCGATGAGTAATTTTTCGTCACGACTAAACTAATTAGTAAGTTAGGGTTTTCAAAAATTAAAGTGTATAGGAGACACTAATTAGTAAATGAGAATTAAGTTTGGTATCCCACACGTAACTTAACAATTCCTATAAATTTATTGCATGACAAATTACATAATATTATAGTATTATTCACCGCATAACGAATTTGCATTTCGATATAACTAACAAATCTTTAAGGTTCAAGTCTATTTATGTTAGTAATCTGTATTTGTAAAATAATCTTGGAGAAAATAAAATAACAGAAACATAAATGTAAATGAAATAACCTACTGAATTCACAGTGTTTTCTCAAGGAATTTAATCTCCTCCTAGTACCTAAGGTTATGAATTATTTCCTCCCAGGATAGAACGAATTACACACTGGTGTAGTGGTACTTCAAACCCCAGTGTTTCAGCGAACACAAAGTTCGGTAGAAAATCACACTTACTTTTGCTTTCTTTGAAGTTAAGAATATGCAGAAGAAAGGAGGAGAACTCAGAAATTAGTATGTAAAATCTGAGAGAATTGACTTGTATTTATAGCCAAAGTTTGGCTGAAATCTGAAGAGGTGCAACTCTTCAGAATGACTGTTTTTTTCAAAATGGACATAGAATAAATGTCATGACATAATTAGCTATTACTCAACAATAAAGAGGGAAAATTAAAAGTAGTTAATTTTCTATTACAAAAACAGAAAACTGAATATTGGATAACTGAAATGGATTTAATATTAATATTTATTTTAATATTAATATTTTGTTATTAAAATAAATATTTAATAACATTTCTGTTAATATTTACTATTAACAAATAAATTTGGTCCAAAAATTAATCTGTCGATCATTTGACGAAATCCAAATCCAAATCCAAATCTGAAGCCGAGCCGAGCGAGCGACGACGACGACGGCGCGAGGCTTGCCTTCTTCTCAACTCTTTATGAATTAGAAGAAGAGCACTTGCTTATATACACATCAAAAACTTTTTCCTCTTCCCATGTGGGACTGACAATCAAGGAGGGAACCTTAAATATTAATCAAATATTTTATTTTCCCCTCCATTTCCTATTCACCCAATTTTAAGCTATTAATGCTTAAAAACCCCAATTGCATCTGGATAAGTAGGTTTCCATTTAAACTTCCCGTAGTGGACTTATGTCGGATATACTCGATCAATCGGTAGATTGATATCCTTGAACCGTCGAACTTTAGTGTATACCTAGACAACCACAAGTCACACAACCAACCCTTAACCGTCTTTGGTTCTCATTGTTGTGTTCGTTTCAGCCATGAACACCACCTGATTTCATAAGTGCATAGAGAACTGGCCTTGAAAAATTCTCCTTGAAGCGACTAACACTTCACACTTACATAGGTGATTCCTAAACGTTTCATTTCGTAGATACAATATTTGATATACCCCGTATCAAATTTAGAAATCATTAAAAAGCCTTAATGTTTTATCCTTGGTACTGAAAATTGTCTCGTCACGAGAATGGACCAAGAATTTAGTTGACAATGTTGAACCGTCATTAATGACTTTGTTTGACCTCCTTGAACCTTGATCTTGGGATCTCTAGTCTTCTAGGTAGAGGTACCGCCACTATGACTTGTTCTCGGCCATAGTCCCATTCCCCTTGATGATTTCTCAACTACCTCTCTAGTTAGGCCTTTTGTAAGTGGATCTAACACATTATCACTTGACTTTATAGTCAATCGTGATAATTCCTCTAGAGAGTAACTGTCCTAGTGGTTTTATGTCTTCGTCGTATATAACGAGATTTACCATTATACCTAACGCTCTCAGTCCTTCCAATTGCCGCTTGACTATCGCAATGTATGCATATTGGTGTCAACGGTTTGGGCCAAAATGAAGTATCTTCCAAAAAAAATCGGAGCCATTCAACTTCTTCACCGGCTTTATCCAAGGCTATGAACTCAACATCCATTGTAGAGCGGGCAATACATGTTTGTTTGGACGACTTCCAAGATACCGCTCATTCACCAATAGTGAATACATATCCACTTGTGGACTTGGAATCAGTTGATCCGGTGATCCAATTTGCATCACAGTATCCCTCAATGACCGCAGGATATTTACTGTAGTGTAAAGCAAAGTCCTGGGTATGTACTAAATACCCCAAAACTCGCTTCATGGCCATCCAATGAGATTGACCTGGATTGCTCGTATATCAATTCAATTTACTTATAGCGCAAGCTATATCTGGTCGTGTACAATTCACGATGTACATTAAGAGCAACCCAACACACGAGCATAATCCAATTGTGATATGCTTTGGCCTTTGTTCTTTGATAATGCAAGATTCACGTCAATTGTAGTCTTTGCAACTTTAAAGCCCGAGTGCTTGAATTTTTCAAGTATTGTCTTAATATAAAGAGATTGTGACAATGCCAGACCTTGAGAAATCTTATGGATCTTAATTCCCAAAATTAAATCAGCAACTCCCAAGTCTTTCATATCAAACTTGCCAGTTAGCATGCGCTTAATCGCATTATGTTGGCAATGTCATTACTCATTATCAGCATATCATCCACATATAAGAAAACAATGACTATATGATTTGGAACATTTTTAATGTGCACACATTTATCACATTCATTTATTTTAAAACCATTTGACAATATTATTTTGTCAAATTTTGCATGCCATTGTTTGGGTGCTTGTTTTAGTCCGTAAAGGGGCTTAACAAGTCTACACACATTCTTTTCTTTACCTAGAACCACAAACCTTTCAGGTTGTTCCATGTAGATTTCTTCCTCCAACTCTCCATTTAAGAAGGTCATCTTAACATTCATTTGATGAATTTCAAAACCATAAACTGCAATTAAAGCTACCAACGTTCTTATGGACGTAATTCTTGTAACTGGAGATTATGTGTCAAAACAGTCAAGACCTTCTCGTTGTCTATAACATTTGACCACAAGTCTTACCTTAAATTTTTCAATAATGCCATCATCTTTCATTTTCCTCTTAAAGATCCATTTAGAACCCAACAATTTATTTCCAGGAGGAAGATCAATCAATTCTCATGTATGGTTGTTCAATATGGATTTTATTTCACTATTGACTACCTCTTTCCAAGATAATTATTCCGAAGAAGACATAACTTCTTTAAATGTTTGAGGCTCATTTCCCAATAAGAAAGTTACAAAATCTAGTCCAAATGAAATAGACGTTCTTTGACGTTTACTACGTATTGGATCCTCCTGATTAAATGTACTTTCTTTTGTTTCTTCCCGATGTCGTTTAGATCCTTCACCAATCGACTCACATTCCTTTTTATACGGATATATATTTTCAAAGAACTCAGCACTATCTGATTCTATAACCGTATTATTATGAATGTCATGATTTTCTGATTTATGAACCAAAAATCGATATGCTTTACTATTAGTCGCATATCCTATGAAAATACAATCAATGGTTTTTTGTCCTATTTTTACCCTTTTGGATTTAGGAACTTGTACTTTTTCCAAACACCCTCACACTTTAAAATAATTCAAGTTGGGCTTCCTTTCTTCCATTTTTCATATGGAATAGATTGTGTTTTACTACGGGGCACTCGATTTAATATTCGATTAACCGTAAGAATGACTTCCCCCCACAAGTTCTGTGACAAACCAAAACTTATCAACAATGCATTCATTATCTCCTTTAATGTACGATTCTTTCTTTCTGCAATCCCATTGGATTGGGGCGTGTAAGGGGTCGTTGTTTGATGAATAATTCCATATTCTAAACATGTTTCTTCAAAAGGAGATTAATATTCCCCACCCCTATCACTTCTTATTATTTTGATTTTCTTGTTAAGTTGCGTTTCAACTTCACTTTTGTATTGCTTGAATGCGTCTATTGCTTCATTTTTACTATTAAGTAAGTAAACATAGCAATATCGAGTACTATCATCAATAAAATTTATGAAATACTTCTTTCCACCGCGAGATGGTATTGACTTCATTTCACAAATATCTGTTGGAATTAAGTCTAAAGGATTTGAATTCCTCTCAACTGACTTGTAAGGATGTTTAACATGCTTAGATTCCACACATACTTGACATTTTGATTTGTTGCATTCAAACTTAGGCAATACTTCCAAATTAATAAATTTTCACAAGATTTTATAATTGACATGACCCAAACGTACATGCCATATTTCATTTGACTCAAGTAAGTAAGACGAAGTTGAAATTTTATTATTACTTTCAACAACCATTACATTTAGCTTGAAAAGGCCCTCGGTGAGGTAACCTTTTCCTATAAACATCTCGTTCTTACTTATTACAACCTTATCAGATACAAATATACATTTAAAGTCATTCTTAACAAGAAGTCAAATCGAGACTAAATTCTTCCTAATCTCAGGAACATGAAGGACGTTGTTCAAAGTCACCACTTTGCCGGAAGTCATTTTGAGAAATATCTTCCCACATCCTTCAATATTAGCCTTTGAAACATTTCCCATAGAAATCGTCTCATCGGGTCCAACAGGGGCATAAGTAGCAAAACCTTCTCTAACAACACAAACATGGCGAGTGGCTCCAGAATCAATCCACCACTCTTTAGGATTTCCCACCAAGTTGCATTCGGAAAGCATGGTACACAAGTCACCAACATTATCATGATTTTCAACCATGTTTGCTTGACCCTTTTTCTTGTCTTTCTTCGGAGCACGACACTCCGTAGATTTGTGTCCAACTTTCCCACAGTTGTAGCAGTTTGCACTGAACCGCTTCTTGCTTGGGTTGTATTTTGGACCAGAAGTCTTCTTCCTCTTTTTGTTATCTTTAACAATATTTGCTTCTATTATTGTTGAATTTCCACGGCCTCTTTTGTCAGCAACTTTATTGTCCTCTTCGATTCTCAACCGAACAATGAGATCTTCAAGGGACATCTCCTTGCGTTTGCGTTTCAAATAATTTTTGAAGTCCTTCCACAACGGATGCAACTTCTTAATCATTGCTGCTACTTGGAATGCTTCATTGATGACAAGACCTTCAATGAAAATTCTATTAGTAAATATACTAAAATTAATACTACCAATATTAGTATTAATTCTACGTATACCTTCAGCAAGGAGATCGTGAATAATCACTTGCAATTCCTGGACTTGGGTAATAACAGACTTGCTATCTACCATTTTGTAGTCCAAAAGCTTTGCAGCAGCAAATTTCTTCAATCCGTCATCTTCAGTTTTGTATTTCTTTTCAAGCACTATCCACAGTTCTTTTGATGTTTCCACGCCACTGTAGACATTATACAAAGCATCATCCAGCCCGCTTAGAATATAATTCTTGCAAAAAAAATCTGAATGCTTCCACGCCTCAATCACGAGAAAGCGTTCGGTCTCTGGAGTTTCATCTAACATCACAGGAACATCTTCCTTGATGAACTTCCAGAGACTTAGAGTAGTCAATAGAAGAACATCTTTTGCTTCCAGCGCTTGAAATCAATCCCGAAAATTTTTTCGGGTTTCTCAGCCGGTGCCAATGCTGCTGGTGTTGTTCGGCTCGTTGAGGCATTGACAGTAACCATCGGAACAGATTGGTTTACATTGTCATTCGTCATTTTCTGTAAAAGAATGACACAAACGTTAAAATCACGTAGATTTTAATCTCCAATAGAGTACAAAATCACAAAGGTTTTACTCTCCAGAAACAATGAATATAACACAAATACAGAAAAAATATTAAATTCCTTAAGCTTGTTAGTAATTTGTATTTGTAAAATAATTCTGGAGAAAATAAAATAACATAAACAGAAATGTAAATGAAATAACAAAACCAATTTGAGCCCACTGAGTTCATAGTGTTTCCTTAAGGAATTTAATCCCCTCCTAGTACCCAAGGTTATGGATTATTTCCTCCCAGGATGGAACGAATTACACACTGGTGTGGTTGTATTTCAAACCCCAGTGTTTCAGCGAACACAAAGTTCGATAGAAAATCACACTTACTTTTGCTTTCTTTGAAGTTAAGAATATGCAGAAGAAAGGAGGAGAACTTAGAAATTAGTATGTAAAATCTGAGAAAATGGACTTGTATTTATAGCCAAAGTTGGGCTGAAATCTGAAGAGGTGCAACTATTCAGAATGATTGTTTTTTCAAAACGGCCATAGAATAAATGACATGACATAATTGGCTATTTACTCAACAATAAAGAGGGAAAATTAAAGGGTAGTTAATTTTCTGTTACAAAAACAGAAAACTGAATATTGGATAACTGAATGGATTTAATATTAATATTTTGTTATTACAACAAATATTTAATAACAATTATGTTAATATTTACTATTAACAAATAAATTTGGTCCAAAAATTAATCAATCGATCAAATTCGAGGTCGAGCGAGCGACAACGACGACGGCAACAACGCGAGGCTTGCCTTTTTCTCAACTCTTTATGAGCTAGAAGAAGAGCAATTGCTTATATACCCATCAAAAATCTTTTCCTCTTCCCATGTGGGACAATCAAGGAGGGAACCTCAAATATTACTCAAATATTTCATTTTTCCCTCAATTTCTCATTCACCCTGTTTTAAGCTATTAATGCTTAAAAACCCCAACAATTTATTTATGCATTAGCCATATTTATTTATTTACTTAGGGTTTCTAAAAAAAATCAAGTCACAACATGTATCGAGATCAGGTTGAAAAGTACTATGTAACAATGAAAATTGGATGAGGAATTAGAAGTGTCAACGATTCGATTTAACATGTTATTATCAATTTTTTCAGTTAATTTATCATGTACGATCAAAATTAGACTTATATTGCTCCAATTATCTCAATTTCTCTTTTATTTCTATTCAATTCTGTTAAATTTCAGAATCATATTTTTAAGATCTATATATTATTAAAAGGAAAAGAAAAAGCTCTCTTGTTAAGTCAAGTGACATTAAAAAAGCCGCATGACATAAGTAGTTAATAATTAGTTATTGATTATTATTTTTTTAATTTAAATATCTATAAAATAATAAAATAAAGTATTTTATTATAAAAAACGAAATTAAATAAAAAACTGTCCATTCAAATTGGAGAGTAGTTTCAAGTTGGAGTTTTAAAATAATTTTCAAATTAAAAACTAAAATTTTAAAAAATAAAAGATTGTCAATTTAAAATTCCTTTGGTTTTTAATAAATTTTTGTTTTAAAATAAAAAATAAAAATCTTATTTATTCAAAACATATTGTTGAGAATAATATAAAAAAATATAAAATATAATGAAGGCCACATGAAAATATGAAATACTACATATTAGGTAATGTAACAACAATAATTAAAAATTTTAAAAACATTTTAAATTATAAATAAAAGGAAAAAATGATTTGAACTTGAGATTAGATTAAAATTATGGTAAAAGCGCTCAAACTATGGATAAGACCGCAAAATTGAAGTTTTACTAGATAAAAAAGATTATAATAATAACAAATAAAAATATTAAGAATAAAAATAAATGTATCATGTAGATAATTTAGTAACGAAAATAAAATGGCAGCTTGAGACTAAAAGAGAAAGAAATTTTAATTGCATGTGATATAAACTATTTATAAGAAAATATAATAGATTTAAAATTTCAACAACAAAAAACCCAGTATGTTTCCACCAGGTGGGGTATGGGGAGGGTAGTATGTACGCAAACCTTATCCTTACCTAACAGGTAGAGAGACTGTTTCCAATAGACACTCGGCTTAGGAAGGATAATAAGAAGAAGAGGAAAGCAAGAAAGGAAGAAAGAGGGAAGAAAAAAGAAAAAAAGGAGAGATAAATGATAAGTAGTATCAAATAATAACAATAGAGAATACAATACCTGAGGCGAACAAAACCACATAACATAATAAAATCCAAGAATATGAAGGGACATGCGTGCTACTAAGACTATTGGTGAGCAACTAAAAACTACCCACTAACCTTCTACCTTAATACTCGACCGCCACACCCTTCTATCAAGAGTCATGCCCTCAGTGAGCTGGAGCATCGCCATGTCCTGTTTAATCACCTCTCCCCAGTACTTCTTAGGCCTACCTCGACCTCTTATCAAACTCGTCATGGCCAACCTCTCACACCTCCTAACAGAAGCATCAATGCTTATTCTCTTAACATGTCCGAACCATCTCAGCCTCGACTCCCGCATCTTGTCCTCACAGGAGGCTACTCCCACATTAAATAATTTCCTAATTAAAAAAATTATCTATTCAATATTTTAGACTAATTAAAATTATGACTTCAAATAAAATGTGATATACATATTTTGATTACTGGTAAAATACTAATATAAAAAACTAATTAAATTTTCATAATAGGGGTAAGAATATATAATAAGTATTTGATAAGTATATTAAATAATACTCAAAAATATTTGATGATAGATTTAAATGACGAACGAGTTCTAAGTAAAAGGATGAAAATATAAAAATATATTAATTTTTAGGAATAAAAATTTAATATTTATATATGATTATCAAAAGGGTAATAATCAAGATATTAAGTCAATTATTAAGCTAATAAAAGATCACATGACAATTTAACAACGTTAGATAATGAATAATACAATAACTATAAGCAAAAATTAAAGAGAGAATTTTTTTATGGTGAAAAGGTAGAAGAAGGATAAGACTTATATGACTTTGGAGTAAAACATAGAGTGGTAATATGAATTTTATTAAAATAATATTCTCAAACAAGATAAATTACAACGTGATATGTTAGTACTCTTTAATATCGACCACAAAATAGATGCAAGTATTAAAATCAAGGATGTTACAGATATAAAAAGGAACTATGTTATCCGGTACGAATTATGAAAAATAGTTTCATGTCCTGCTTCTTAATTGATATCTAATGATGATACGTAATTTCTATCCAGAGGGTTTAAATTTAAAGGTAAATTGTATATATTCTAAATAACCCAAATCATAATTTAATATTTGTGTCCGCGCATCGTGCGGGTACTAATTACTAGTAATAAATAAGAATACTAATACCACTAGGATTCTCAATGTGTTACCTAAAAGTAGAATACTTCTATATAATATTAAAAAGTTTCAATTTTCATGTTAAGAAACTATATATGAAATGAATACTAACCTTTAAAATATGGAGGATGTGTACAAATAGCCACTAATAGAAGTTGTCTTTATTTTAAAGTCAGTGTTTTAAATGTATTTATTCTTTAGCCATTAGTTTAATGAACTTTTACCTGACTGGACGAAAATACCCTTATGCTATAACTTCTCAAGGAGGAGGTTGAACGTGATAAACATCCTTTGAAGGTATTTTTTTCATCTCATTCAATTTGACGTATTTTTTTTATATCAATTTATCATATTCATAGGGATTAGCATAAGCTTTCACATTATACCTGATTCTAATTGATGATCATTAGAATATATAAAAGTATTCAAATTAAAGCTGATTTAGTAATACACAATTTATATTAAAATTTAGACTAAAAATATTTTAAATAACTATCAAGAAAGCGAATAAAAATAAATTTAACTCTTAGTAGCAGTGAGATTTCAACTGCTAGAGTGACAGTTGGGTTGATTAGAGGGAGTTGATGCTATTCAATTGCATAAAAATATACTTATTTATTTGCTCATTGATTTTTTGTTAAATCATACGATTGCACTATCTAAGCAAGTTAGATAAGGACACTTGGTCCTTAACTTCAAATTTCAAGTTAAAAAGTTAAGGACAGGCAGTCTTTTAACTTCAAGTTTCAAGTTAAAAAATTAAGGACAAGCAGTCCTTAACTTCATGTTTCAAGTTAAAAAGTTAAGGAAACAGTCCTTAACTTTAAGTTTCAAGTTTAAAAGTCAAGGACAATATGTCCTTAACTTATAGTTTTCAGTCCTTAACTTAAAAATTCAAGTTAAAAAGTTAAGGACAATAGGTCATTAACGTATAGTTTCCAGTCCTTAACTTAAAAGTTCAAGTTAAAAAGTTAAGGACAATAGGTCCTTAACTTATAGTTCTCAGTCCTTAACTTAAAAGTTAAGGACAATAGGTCCTTAACTTATAGTTTTCAGTCTTTATTTGTCCTCAATTTTTTGTCTTTTTACCTTATTTTTCCTAATTATCTGTTGTTTAAGAAAATCTAAACATTTTGCGAGACTATTTCTATCTGCATCAATATCATAAGGAACTTCTTCGTCACTATCATCATTTGACTCAGAATCTACAATCTTTATATTAACAGCTGTTTTCAAAACCAAAAGCATCGTTGTCAATCATAACAGTAGTGAACAAGCGCAAATTAAAACGAAGTCTATGTTTTGAATGCATCAGTGCATTTCCGTTTGGGGAGGAAAGGGTAACACAGCCTTTTCATATTATTTTTAATAGACTAGTGGCTACTATTGCTAACTATTAAAAATGCTGGATAAAAAGTAAATACCAGCTTAAACAGTGGGCTACCCCACACCATTTCTTCTTAAAATATACCTGCTTTTAAAAGTTTTTTTTTTTTGTGACTTTTTGTAGGCGCATTATTTTATACTCTACCATCAATGTAAACTTAAAAGCATTGCTTCGTATTGTTTGATTGATATATTAAGAAAAATCAAGACTAAAATTAGGTGAATGAACAAAAGTATTTAAAGAAGATATACGTAAGAACTAGAAATCCAAAAGTTGTCTGATATAGTATAAACAAAATACAAACGAACCCTTCGGGTTGCCCAGTTAGTTTGGAAGGTGATTATCCATATGGATGACCTGGGATCGAATTTCCCCTCAATGCCTTCTGGGTTGAGCTTGTCGCATAGGGCTTACCTAGTACAGTTTAATGGCAGAGGTTGTAGCAGCCGCGGGTTTCCCCTTTTGGCAAACAAAAAAGAAAAAAATACAAAAGATAATTTGAAGTCACAAATTTGCACTTGAAATACCACCTTCTTGGATTTTCTAAAGTATGAAATCATACCATTTCCTATTTCTCCACATGCAACAGAAAAACCTCATTAAAGATGGGTAAACTGAGAAAAGCACTCAATAGTTTGACTTAAATACATGCTACAATGAATCTTGGGGCGCGGATAACAAGAAAAAATTCATCCCTTATGATAGTACAAGGTAGTGAACAATCATACAGCACATTGGAGAAACACTAAGCAACTCTGGTAAGTGCAAGAAGAGCCACCCTCGAGTTGCTCTGCACCGTCGGTCATTGCTCATTTGGTGCTGATTAGTGACAATTCCAGCAGCAGCAGCAGCAGCAGCAGCAATTTGTAAATAGCTTAGGAGATCTTACACACAACATGCCTCTATAGGACACATTTCGTCTAGCAATTTCTGGGCTGATACTTCAACTTAGTCCGGATACAACGTAGATTATTGAAGGCAGAAAGAACAATTCAAGAAGCTGGATGGCCCGGGACCTTACGAGCATAAACCAGCACCATCACAAAGTCTTTTGCTGATGAACCAATTATAGCCGGCACTCTTTCTGAGTTAGTAGTTTCAAGCCACATATCCACCAAAGTATTCAGTTGTAAAGTGGGGACTATCAACTGACCCATACATCTAATTTCAACCTGCAAAATAACGTAAACAGTAAGCACAACATAGAACTGGAACCATCACAGATATGCTTCCCTACATAACACCCAATTCTTGAGTCGCAGATTGTGGAATCCAAGGAGAATCAGTAATGCACGAAGAAGATATAGTTTATGGAAATGCTAAAACTCATCATAAAAACACAACAACCTGAAACCCACCTGCTTGACTTCGTATTACTTGTGCTGAAATGACAATAAACCATGAGAAAAACCCAGTCACTGATACACCCTAGAACCAACACTATTTAATTATTTATAGCCGTCAACTTCATTAACGACTTGATATAGTCCAGCTAGTATTTGTCAAATATTTAAGTATAAATTGCTTGGAACAGCTACCTTCTTCCAACATTGAAACTAACACGGATTACTAATTTCACCATGTATGGTGTGTAACAAACAATATTATTCTGCGCCTACTTCTACACTTCTTTACAACCCTTTCCCTTCTCAATTTGAATGAAATGAAAGGTAAATCGGAAAATAACTTACTAGTAGATGCCACATATTCTCGTTGAACATCACATAAAACATGTTACCGTCCCTCATCTTAATAATCAGATCAAGTCAAAACGATTAAACTGTCCAAGGTTTATGTTACGAAACATGATGCAAGGTGATTTCTTCAATGCTGAAACAATTTCTGCACTTATTCCCAAAATATTTCTTCAGTTGGACCAATTCAAAAGGATCGAAACCAACTAGACCAAAATCACACCCAACAGGACAAATAATTAGAAAAAATCAAGCCCCTCCATATTTTATTTGAACTTTGACCAGAATGATGTTGGATTGTTTAGTGCATAAATGTCGAGAACATTCTGTAAGTGCTAAGTGGCAGCCAAAGAGTAACAAAAATTACCTCATCTTCTCTCATAAGATCTAACTTCCTCATCAGATACTTTTGGATGAAAGAAACGGGAATATTGCCATCCCTGCAACAGAATGAAACAGAACATGAATACTATAACAAAATTGTGCAGACAGTCGCAAAACACTAAACTAATGGCTGTATCCGACTATAAGTGGACAATTTAAATCTAAATTTTAGTGCATGGCTATTTTTCCCTTGACCTTCCTATAGCTCCTCTCAGTCTCTATAAGGACCAACCAATTGGCGACAGAAAATCAGAACGGATTGATGCTGGTACTTATAATACCAGAAGAAATACGGTAAAAGGTGGATCATTACATCCCTTTCAATATTTTCAGAACCAACAACTGATCCAATAATATATTGAAAAGACTGCCAATACATGACAACATTCAGTGAGATAGTGAAATCAAGAAATTATATGTGAGATGTTCATATAGAGAGGCAACACTTTAGAAGCTTCAAACAAGTGACGGGAAAAAAGGAACACAAAGCTAAAAGCTCAATTGGTAAAAATGCTTTGTAAAACAGCATGCAGCACACAAATAATAATCATCAATTTGTCCAAGGAGCTCCAGAGACAGAGAAATGCCACCTAGTTTATCCCTAATAGAACAAAGAGGAAGAGCTAATGGTGTTAGATGATTGGCCTATCAACTCTACCAACTAACCACCACTGTAGTTCACAACCATGTCGTTTTTATCTTGCATTCAACCCAATTTTGTAGGTCAAACAACAGGAATTTGTCTTAACTAGTTGATTATCTAAGGAACACTGTCCTAAACCACTTACACTGAAAGGGCAGACCAGCTCCTCAATGTTTAAAAAAGCAGTTCCCTTTGGCACCTTAATTGTCTTCAGCATATTTTGCTTAGACTCCAAAACCCGTATCTCCTCCACATATCTCTATCAGGAAATCTAATTAGCAACTTCAGGGCACATAATATATAATACTCCCTCCGTCCCATTTTATGCGGCACCCTTTGACTTGACACAGATTTTAAGAAAAAAAATAAAAACTTTTGAAACTTGCGGTCTAAAACAAGCCTTAGATATTTGTGTGGTCATAAATCATCAATGGGAACTTTTAAGTTAAATTGTTTCTAAGCACAGAAAGTGACATTCTTTTCGAACAAATTAAAAAGGAAAGAGTGCTATATAAATTGGGACGGAGGGAGTAATGGTTATGGGAGTGCTGTATCACACTTAATAAGAATTCCGACCTAGTTGAGGTCTATTATATGAATCATCGATATCAAGTCCACTCTATTTGGACCCATTTCAACCTAATACTCAAATTAATTTACGGGCTCTCTTACACTAGAGGTTCTCTACACCAGCCTGGTGTAAGTGTATCAAGGCGACTATTGTCTTAATCACAACTAGTTGGTATCACCTATATATCATTTGTTTTCTTTCTTTTCTATTCTCCTCCAAGCCTGCATGAATTTTGAGACCCTCTCCCATTTTATCATCTATATGTGCTATTTGTACCTTACCCTAATCTTGTATGAATGCATATCGATCTCAATATCCGCATTTCTATTACACTCATCTTAACCGCACAACGAATTGCTCTCGGTCATAACCTTCTTATGATCAAATGGATTATTGTAAGTCCAAAATGTGAACAACTCAGCAAGACTCCATTAGGCAAGGTACTAAATGGCCCCACGGGTCCTCATCCAGTGGCTTCATTAGGTGCACGTCTCATGGAAGTTAATTGTCCTCCTTTGTTAGAGTTGGACATTAAGCCCTTTTGGTATATGAAGACAGGGTAATTTGTTCCATGCATGGAATTGTTTGCACATATAAATAACTCTTCTAAGTGTGATTGCCATCTAAGTTCACTCCATATTCCAGATGCTCTCCGACTACATCCGTTTCCAAGGAGGTGTCTGCACAACAAGTGATAGATGTCCAACTCACAGAATTATAAATTTTGAGATTAAGGGTCTGATTTTCACTTGACCAGCTTAACTGCGTTGGTCCAATCAGTTCTAAAAGCAGGGTTAGCTATATGAAGATATAGTGGGAAAACTATATGAAGATATCCAGAATTCCAAATCCATCAAATGTGAAAAGGTGATCAAGCTACTAAGTTAGCGTTAAGACAAACAAGATCAATCAATGGAGCAAAAGAAGCTGTCTAAGTTGTTGGAGAGAACTATCCTAAGTTGGATGTGAAATTCCCTCATATGATTTTTTGCTACAAGAAAGAGGTCAACCAACCAATAGTAAGTAATGATGCCTTAGAGAAGACATCAAACACCAGTGGTAAAAGACCACCACAAGAAAAATTAATGAGAAAATAATCAATTGTCAGAGACTGAGAAAAGGACATAGCAAGCTGGGAAGACTTTAGTTAGTCTTTTATAAAGATAATAAAGAAAGATTACTTTCTCCTTGTAATCTTGCAATTACCAATTACTCTCCATGTCATATTGAACGTCATGGTTTAACTTTATAGGATTTCTAGAAGAGAAATATTGACTTTGAATAGTTAATTCAATAGAAGTAAAAATTATGGTTATTCTATTACAAGGAGGTCTAAAAGTGAGGTGATATGCTACTTTTGGTTTATTTTGTAGCTGGCACATATACAAACTGCTAATTTATGATAAGATGCAAGATATTTCAGTTTAAGAAATGAAAATCGAATCTGTACATCTTAAATCGAAAAACATAACATAATTAGTTTTATTCCTTTCTTGGCACTAGGAGAAATTGGTGATGCCATAGTTACCACCAAAAGAGATAATTAGCATCTAAGCTCAAAATTCGGAAAGAAGAAATGATACATTACTCCCTCCTCCACCCTCTTACCATATCGATAGAGCAAAAGATATCGAGGCTTTAGGTATCTAACTCGTGCAGCCATAGATATTTTTTATGCAATTCATTCGGATCATTAGAACTTAACAAAGATTCTAAGACCAGACAGAAACAGCATCACAAGATAAATATTTCACAACAAGACAGGAATGAAATCACAAAGAAGCTTACTTTATTCTCAAGTAACTTGCAGAAATCTGGGGCAAGGGTGCACCTCCCTCCCTGAAACAATAGATTGGAGATTCATTGAATAAAATCATTTGGAAATACAATTTCTTTCTCAGAAAGAAATACATATAAAAAGGATTCTACAAGATAAAGTAGATTCTTACTGATCTTCAGAGGCCACTAATGAGAACCAAATTGGATTATTCCTTCTTTCACATTTGGCAGTGATTGCATCCAGCACAGTTTGTGGTGAAATACTAGATTCTCCAAATTCTGATGCCTTCTTTTGGCGATTCCTTCGCAACTTTTTAGGTTTATCTGATCCCAAATGAGAAGCTCCGCTGTTATTCTTGTCATCGTGAACTTTGATTTTCAGTCCACGTTTTTTCACTTTAGTTTTACGGACATGAGCTTCATTGCCAAGGGAATGCAGACATCCTAATTTAGCAGTAGAACCTTGGGAAGTAAACTTCGCAGACTTGCTCTGGTTTGCTACTTCGACCAAACAGTTCAAAGGTTTCCATAAATCAACTTTACCTTCCCACTGGTCCGTGCCATTCTCCGTTTCGTTATCAGGCGTGGGTTGGCCAGAAAGCTCAGCACTGGAAGAATTCTGGAAAAGCGACAGGATTAAGTTTAACAAGATATCCACCCATACACGCTTGATACTGACCTCAGAAAATGTTCCAAGGAAGCCTAAGATGATGCACCACACCACTATTGAAGAATGACTTTACCTGCCTTATGTTCTGAGTGAACTTGGTCAAAGTTTCAGGTGAACTAGAGCTATCCAGTTGATCTTCTCCGGATATTTTTTCCTCTTTCTTGATATGTTTCTCAACAGAAAAGGTGGAGCCTCGTAATGCTTTTCTTGCCACTGATTTTGATCTTCTTCCTGTTGTTCCAGTCTGTGTTGAAACTCTTGGAGTGCTGACCACTAGTGAAGATAGTGATCTCTCTTTTCTCCTGACTGGAAGGGAAATTGGAGGCACAACTTCAGGTGCCTGCACCTTTCGCCTCTTGTAAGGGAATATCTTTGCTCTTACATCTTGCAGATTATGATCTGGCCTGAAACGAAAAGGAAAAAAGAAAAGATAAATTGACATGTGGGGTATGGAAAATAAGAAGAGTTAACCAGAAAACCCCTCAATCACTTTGAACCGGCCCCATCAGTACACTGTGCTGTGTATATTTATCTCTCTTTACTAGAAATAGGAGCAAGTTCGGAAAAGGATCGAGTGTCTAAGATTGGACCAAAAGGGTCTCCTAACGCCTTCTTTTTTCTTCTTATAGGAGTTATTCAACAAAGATTTTCCAGGATAAGGCAGAAAGGGCGAACAAGCTTCAGGAAAACCTCATATTTCAAGCAACCATGGAAGTGAATACTATATGCATAAGTGCAGGTATGTGCACTCATAATCAGCAAAAACTCATGCTAGCCAATGAAGCATCTCACTGAGCCTAGCCCAAGGTAAATGGTGAAAGCTACCCAATTTTGTTTTAATAAGATATACATGCACTCATGATCAGCAAAATTTCATGATAGCCAATGAAGCATCTCACTGCGCCTGGCCTAAGGTAAATGGTGAAAGCTACCCAGTTTTATTTAATAAGATATATACAATTAGCTAATACCCACAAGTCAAATGTTGCACTATATACTCCCATTTCTCTTTTGTCATTCTCTCTTCTACTGCCTTCAAGAACTTCCAAGATCCGCAAAAGTGAACTTTAAATCCTAATGTTATCAAGGCCATTCTTAGAGTACAAATCACCTTACTTTGTCTATGTCAAGTTTCCTCTCTACATACCGCAAGCAATTACTTGTCATTGCCTATGTGGTCTCACTTGGCAGAACCTCCAAAATGTATCACAGATCAACTTTTTAAGTGAATTCGGAATTTTGCAGTGTGTTCAGTTATAACTTTCTAGTTAATCTTAGCAGTACATAGTACAAACACGGAAGAGCACTTTGATTTCTGCCCAGTCTTCTAAGTGCATTTATGATAAGCACCAAAACCATCATGTAGAGCACTGTGTTCTCTGTTCAGTATTCTTAAGATCCTAAATCATCTATGTCCAGAAAGCACGAAATATTGATGAACAACTTGGAGAATTGTTTATTTGGCGATGAACTACGTAGAGAATAATGCAACTGTGGTGGGAGAAAGTGGAAATTTCAATACTCCATCGAATTACCATCCTCCAATGAGCATAGCACATTGCTCTCAGATTCATCATTAATTGATGTTAGGCCAGTAAAAAGTAAGAAGGTAACACATGCACATCCAGGCATTTGGCCTATTTAAATAATTAAAAAAAACTATAAAGCTAAAGTCTCCGCCCCATATCTTTCACACAAGGGTCAAGACACTCTAACTTGTTGCATATGCATATCAAACTTCAAAGGGACAACATTGCAAAGCAGTCTGGAACTGAACATGCAGTTCGCTTCATGTTGTTAAATTTGATAGCCTTACAAAATGAAGTTAATCAAAAGAGCGATATGCTACTAGAAGTTCCATATATAAATGCAAAAGGTAAAACTAGAACTATTTACATAAATGTGCCAATCGAGCACTTAAGCACACATTTGCATCTGAAGATTAACAGAAAAAGGGAAAACAGTGAAAGTAGGAAGATATTTATGACCTCAATTTCTCTAATGGGACACAGCCCAAGTCAATATTGCATATTGGGCAGTGTTCCGTTTCTTCATCGGAGAGCTTCTTATAGATGCATTTCCTGCAAACTGGGTGAAATTCAGAAAGAATATTATCACAGGAAGAAAAAAACTCATCTTTTCTAGAAACAACAGAAGCTAGTATAGATATTGCTCAAATTAAAAAGCAAAATTATTCTTTTTAAGGGGAATGAGAAGAATGTAAGGAAGTTTAATTCATTCATTAACCATGATGTTTAAGAAAGTATATACATTGATTAAGGTCAATCAAGCATATGTTCCTCCTTATGTGATTAGCGAAAAAATTAACATTCCAATAGCTGCATAATTAACATATATATCATAAAAATTTCCAATTGAACCGTGTGAAAATTAAAGAGATATAGCATAAGAACAAGTCATGTGTCACGTCACCACATTTTGTTGAAGCTCAATTACACATAATGAACCTAAGTGTCCGTCTCTCTCTCTCACTCTCTCTCTCTCTCTCTCTCTCGGAACAACATCAGGCAAATATCTTGAAGAGAAAATTTCCACATAAATCAGCAACTGCTAATTTAATTCATTGACACCGAGTAAATATGTGAAATTTATTTAAACAAGCTTATCAATCAAACAAGTATAGCTCCATTTATTTAATTGATAAAGCAGATATCTTGAATAGGAAATTTCTATATAAATCAGCAAATGCTAATTTAATTCATTACAACTAAGTAAATACGCGACATTCAGTTTAACAAGCTTATTAATCAAACAGGTACAGTCAGACCTCTCTATAACGGCATCCATATATAACAATCATCCTCTATAGAAGCCAATTTTTTCTCGGAACCAATTTTTATGTTATGTGATAATATATTTTCTATAACAAAACTTCTCTATAGCAGCCAAAAAATATCGGAACAATATAGCTCGTCCCATTTAGTTGATAAGGCCAAGATAATGACTTTATGTTCGATGTGAGATTTATTTAAACAAGGTTATCAATCAAACAAGTATTGCTCGTTCTATATAGTTGACAAAGCAGATATCTTGGATAGGAATTTTTTTATATAAATCAGCAACTGCTAATTTAATTCATTACAACTAAGCAAATATGCGACATTTATTTAACCAAGCTTATCAATCAAACAGGTATAGCTCATCCCATTTAGTTGATAAAGCCAAGGTACTGATTTTATGTTCGAACCACCCTATAATCGTTCAAATACTGAGCAGAAAAAGAGGTTTGCTCAATTCTCTTAAGAAAAGACTACATAAAACCTCTGAGCACATTAAAATCATCCAGATTCTAATCTACTTAAAATGACAGTAGTACAAATAAAGCAAACCCAGATCGAAAATTCAAAATTCCAATAGAAAGAAGAACTTACACGTGTGAAGACATTCAGAAACAGTAGTGGCATCTCTTAATAGCTTATGGCAAAGAGGGCATGTTATGCATGCCGCAATTCTATCTCTCTTCACTTTCACCACTTGATTCGCCATATTTCTCTTTTCTCTTTATTTTAGAATTCTTCAAATTTGAAACCCAGTCCTCATTATAGCTCCTCAGTCTCAAATCTCACGTAAAATCAAGCAGTGCATGCTACAAACACCTCATAAACACATGGAATTTACGTCCATTTCCCCTTTCTTTATCTGCATTAAACCCAAAAACAGAAACTAACGATCATCAAACAGAACTTGTTATGCAACAAAACTGTTACCTCAGTAAAGTGACATGTGAATCTGGGTATAAAAAGATTGAAATTTGAAAAAATGGGTAGATTTGATTTGGGAAAAGGAGACGTGGGTTGGTGATGGATTTGGGGTAGGGGTGAGAGGGGCGGGGGGCGGGTTTGGAGATGATCTCTTCTTTTTCTCTGTAAGTCTGTGCGTTTTGTGTTTTTGTGCAATTTGGGTTTTGGGAGTTGAAATCGAGAGAAAATGGCTTGAGGCTTCGTGTTCAGAATGGCATGAACTGAAGAGAATACTTTCTGTACTTTCTTTTATATATTACGGACACAGTATGTACTACTAACAGGTTTTCTATTTTTACACATATTTTTTTCAAAGTCAAATTTTACCTTGTACTATTTCAGATTGAATAACTTTATTAAGTTCTTTTGTCTAATTCTACCCTTGTAATTAGAAAATAAATGTTATCTTTGCTCTTGATTGTAAATCATAGTATCAAATTTGAGGACCAAACATGATTTTTCAATCGCCTATCATGCTCGAGGGCGGGATGTAGTCTTATAGCAACTGGTTTTATTGAATTCATACGGAACACAAAATTTATGTGCTAAAATTTATTGAAAGCGCAATAAATTATAAATATGAACACATAACTTTAACGATATAATGAGTTCAATACTGAGGACCTTAAAGGTTAAACTCAAAGAGTTCGAATCTTAGATTCGATTGTAACAGAGCCTAGCAAATAGTATGAGATAATTTGGTAACGATAAATTTGAAAAATATCGAATTGTATATGGAATATATTTGAACATCTTTTTTCCCCTTTTTAAAAATTATATTGTCTTTTTATTTCTATAGAATTATATAGGAAAATAAATAGTGGACTGAAGACGAGTTTTTGGAAAATAGAGGGGTTTAGATGATAAATGCGCCGGTAGCGAATAGAAACGAAGACTGGGCTTTTTGTATGTGTGACGGCGTGCTACAAAAAGGAGGGTTGGCCATTAATTGTGTGTCGAGGTGCATATATTTTGCTACTTAAGAATTCTCTTATCTTATTCTTTTTTTATTGAGTATGGACTTTAAGAAAAATACAAATTTTTGAAATTTATGGTCCAAAACAAGGAAAAAAGGGATTCAGAATTATTTGTGTGGTTCTAAAAACTTTCCATTAACGATAGAATTTAAAATTTAAGTTAAAATATTTTTAAATTTTGAAAGGAATCATTCTTTCTTGAACGGACAAAAAAAAATAAGTTCACGTAAACTACGAAGGTGTGGGTATTATTTATGTAATTGTAGCTTTTCAATTTGAAAGATATTTGGGTAAGTTATAAGTAGAAAACTATTTGCATTATAAAAAGCACTATCAAACCATTTCATTTGGAAAAAAATCCCCGTAAGAATTTCTTGACTTGCGATTTTTTTTTTAAAAAGAGTTAAACAACCACGTTTTTTTTTTTTTGGGAAAAGCTTTTGCAAGATTTCAAAAGGATTACCATAGACAAATGCCAAAATTTTAATTTTGACTCATTGACGATTGTAAACGAGAATTTCAAGACATGTAATTTGATAGATGTTATCTTTCTTTATACAAGTTATTAGCGCATGCTTAACGTAAATATTTATCATATTTTTTTCTTAAATAACTTGATTGTGTGATCTATTTATATGAGTTTGCAAATATTATCGATTTTGAACCCGAATATAGAATGAAGGTTATGGTAGACTAAAAGTCAGAGTAAAACCTGATGGATTATAATAAGCATCAGAAGCAATTCCAGTATCAAAAAATCTAGATAACTAACATAAACGAGATTTCACGGGTTACCTCTTGAAGCGTGAACAAAGCTCCTCTATCACGTGAGCCTTCAATTCCACAACAACTCAATGAATTCTCCATCATCAACATGATAAAGATTCGCGAACGTTCCACGATTTTTTGTTGTGTTACCCAAATAATATCTGAAAATAGTAATTTCGTGTGGGCAAACTTTTCTAGGAAAAAGGGGCTGAAATTCGGCCATCATGTACTATTTCTCTATGTGAAAAACCTTATATATTTATAGCATAAGTTTTAAGGGTTAATGTAACAACCCGGCATGTCATTTTGGGTATCCGCATTTGGTCAAACAATTAAGGTTATTGCTACTGTTATAATGATTGTGTCCTTGGTTATTGAGAAGGAAGTAGATTTTGTCGCAGACCATCCATTCCCATTCTTTATAAGAGATGAAGCTACCGATGCAGTGTTGTTCATAGGCAGTGTGATGAATCCTCTAGCAGGTTAATCTACGTGAATGTCTGAATTCACGTCCATAAAAAGTTTTATATAGCAAAATATTATATTTGTAGAGAATGGAAGATTTATCAATTATTAGGACAAAGTTGAGTGGTGCTATGTATCTTTGTGTAACTCTTACGATGAAACCTTAATACATCTCTAGCATCTTATATAATTTTATTTGTGCTTTATATTAGCTTAATTAATGAAATATTGTATTGTAGCACAACCTTTTTGTTTTCTTTTTATTAACTTTCTTTTATTAGTAATATATATAAAGGAACCCTAGAGCTCTAAAGAACAAAGTTGTGCAGCAGCATGAAAAAAAATTAACGCAGCCTCCTACTCGGTCAATAAACTAGTCATCCACTCCTCAATGTTAGCCATTTTTTCGCACCTTAAACCACCATTGAAACACCCGTGAATCATTGCTAAAATCCTAGACAAAAACTCCATTGAAACCGGCCAAAGATCTGCCCAAACCTCATCTTCTTCACGTGATTTTCGTCACCAGTCAGCCAGCCCTCTTCACCTCTCTTCCTCCTTTCTTTTGTTGTTGTTACATCGTCAGAAACCACCGCAAACACCTCCCGGAAGCAGCTCAAAACATCACTCAAAGACACAACCAGACAACCTTTCATCTCCAGCTCTCATGGTTGCCGCTGCCGGAGGTGATGACCGGTGACGGCTATAGCTCTTATCGCTGCGATGCGACTGCTGCTCTCTCATCTCCAACATAGAACCAGCCAACCCTCTTCACCTCTCTCCCTCCTTTTTTTTCGATGTTGTTACGCCGCCAAGAAAAACTCACTGCCACCATGAAAGGTTGTCCGTTCGAGTTCGTTGAGGGTCTACGGCGAGGTTATTTTGGTCCACGTCCTGTTTTGATTTCCGCTTCTGGATAATTTCTGTTCGGATTTCTTGTACGTCGGCTCGGAGTTGTCATTTAATGAGAGAACAAGATCGAGTCGAGCGGAGGCAAATTTGTAGAGGAAAAGGGCTAAATTAAGTGTTGAGTTAACCGAATCGAGTTAAGTGTTTTGCCTAGCTTTGTTGAGGGAGTTTTTCCTCCTATTTGTCATTGTTTTCTACATGTGGGGGTGATACATATATGAGGTGACGAGCGTATATGTATATACCGGGGTTAATCATGCTCGGGGCAGATTGTGTTTTACTTGTGTTTTGTAGAATTTTCGTAACTCCCTTGGTTCATGCCTTACTTGTTTTAATGCCTTACTTATTTTATTGATATTAAAAACGTAGTATAAGATGATAGTAATCAAGACTTAACCTAATATAAATTAATCAATTTGATGGAAATTCATAGAAAACATTAATGTGTCTAATTCGCACATCTCTATGCATAGTCGTTAATATGTTGCTATGATCGATATTTTAAGGTGCTAGATTACATGCTCGCGTTGTTGATAAATTATGGGAATTGTGGAAGTAATTGAATTATATAGCCTTGAACATTCATTGAATTATTGTTGGGTCGGAAAGTAAGGATTGAGAATTTGTTTGGAATATTTATTTAACACTCTCCTCGATGTTATTTATTCTTCCTACCTGGCTACTTCATTGAAATTTATATGCTTGTTGAGGAAGAGTGTAAAGCACGAAGGGTGATGTCGTGCATTGTTTATATTCATTATCATGTGAGGAAGAGTGCAAATCACGAAGGGTGATGTCGTGCCATTGTTTATATTCATTATCATGTGAGGAAGAGTGTAAAGCACGACGGGTGATGTCGTGCCATTGTTTATATTCATTATCATGTGAGGAAGAGTGTAAAACACGAAGGGTAATGTCGTGCCATTGTTTATATCGTTATCATGTGAGGAAGAGTGTCGCACGAAGAGTGATACCGTGCCATTTTCATATACATTATCATGTGAGGAAGAGTGTAAGACGCAAAGGGTGATGTCGTGCCATTTCATATACATTATCATGCGAGGAAAGAGTGTAAAACATGAAGGGTGATGATGTGCCATTTAATTTATATTGTTATCCTTTTAATATTGTGAGGTCATGACACGAAGGGTGTTTTCGTGCAGGTGAGAATGAGGGACATGCATTTTGATGTGATATCTGTTTTTCGTGTATACATTTCCGCCTTTACCTTGAGTTGTCATTGTCGCCATTATATATTTTGTGTGATATATTTTTATTGTCCCGTACTTGACCTCTATATCAATTGTTATTGTGTTGTCCATGTCTTTTACTTGCTTAACTTGCATATGACATGCCTATTTCCTGTTTTTTTTGTAATTAAACTCATGTTGTGTCTATTATGTTGCACCTTAGTGTAAGTCTTCCACCATGCTAGTCCTTCATGTCCTTACTTGTTAACTTGTGAAGATCATGTTCTGTTACTGACGTTTTTCTGTACATTCTCGGTTATTATTACTGCTTGCATATTTTCCTTTCTTGTCATTTCTATTGTCGGTATTTCTATCATTCGGTTGGTATTGTTTTATGCATATATGGCGAGGGTGAGATAAATGCACGAAGGGTGTTGTCATGGTGTTAGATTTGATGTCTTGAGTACTTTATCATACTATGAAAGTATATGTGGTGATTGTTATGGTTCATGGGCTTTCGTTCTAAGGAAAGGGCCGGTTGAGATGTTGGAAACTGTTGAATTGTGATTATTTCTGGTACTCTTTTAATACATGTTATAGTCGCATTGTATACTCTATTCTATTATTCAGTCTCTTAGTTTTATTGCTAGTTTACATTAAAGTGTTTAGTAATGAGTATCTTTTAACCAAAAAAAATCATGTCACTACTTCGACGGGGTTAGTTAAGATACTTACCAGTAGATGGGGTCGGTTGTACTGATACTGCACTTTTGCACAGTATGTGCATACTATTAGAGCGGAGCCGCTGAAGAAGTTGGAGGTTGACCCTGAAGATGTTTGACCTTGAAGATGTTCGTGTATTCTATATAGAAGTTGTTGCTTGTCATTGGTAGTGTTCGACATTATTAATCTGTTCGTGTAGTTTTCAAACATAATGTCGATTTATTCATACCAGCTTTGTATATTCTAAGTTTTAGAAGCTCATGAGTCGTATCACCAATTCTTGGGTAAATTTGTAAAAGTTCAAATAAATTATAATTAAATTTTCTATAAGTTTATTTGGTTGGTTTCTTTTGTTAATTGGCTTACATCAGGTCAAGTTAGGTGCCACCATGACTTGTGATTTTTGGATCGTGACAGTTAAAACCCTCAGGTTTTTCTTTTCGTCAGAAAAGGGATTCTTTTATTTCCTATTATTTAGGCACATCAGGGACCACATAATTTAATTAACAAGGATTCCAATTATGGAATTAATTTATAATTTTCGAAATTAATATCTACCATAATTAATTACGAATTATTCCACAAAAATTCATATTTGCATTCCTTATTCAATTTCGAAATTCATCCACTAAATCTTATTTAACTCCCCATGTTAAGATTCAGATACTTATCAATTAAATTAAATTACTAACAATTTAATTTATTGATTATTTTCTTTAGACTTTCGCTTAACTTATTTCATGTGTCGGATACAAAATTCACCGGCCGAGTTTACACACGAAAATTTATAAGCTTTCGTAAAAGTGTATCATCAATCTCTAAACCGAGACATGGATTCTATCAAAATTATTACTTCACCAATGTACATTATTATTGTCCAATTACTAGGCATATTGACCCACGAAAAAATTTCGCCTTTTAATAAATCAAAATAATAATAATATACACAACTAATAATAATTATATCAAGATTAAGAGTATGAGTACATTTAATGGCTAAAGCGTTAATTTTATTAAGTCAATGTAAAATATTTATCTCTACTTGGTCCATTCAATACATGCAAAATGTACTGGCACAAGAAGTTGGAATTAAACTATTCTCATAATCAAGATAAATTATATTTCATCTTGTGCTACAATCATTCGTGATGGTTTGTCCAATTCCATCATTAGATTGTGAACTCAAACTTTATACTTATAATAACTGATGATTTAATCTTCCGTGTAAGTTAAACTCTATACACTAAATCATCTACTATATAAGGAAATGACACATACTAATATATGATCTATTTAAAATTTTATTAAAATTAAATAAATAATTGTTCCATAATAAATACTATATCCAAACCAAACTCATGGTTAATAGTATACATCTCAACAATCTCTCACTTAGACTTTTAACCATGACTATTATTAGAATATATTTGTCACGACCCAAAATCTATTAAGGTCGTGATGGCGCCGGACACCATCGTCAGGCAAGCCAATCATTAATTAGTTGAAATAAATTCTTGTTTTAACATTTTGGAAATCATTACCTTTAACTTATTACGTAATAATTAAACAAAATCCGTTAAGTATATACGACAATTTAATATTTCTTTTTTATAAAATACATGCCATACACATCCCAGAACCCGGTGTCACAAGTGCATGAGCAATTTCTAAGAATTTATACAATCATTACAAAGCTTGTCCGAGATACAAACTGGACAATGGAATTTAAAACAAAATGAATACAATATGAGGGAGACTCTGTCAGCTGCGGATAGCCTCCGGATGATACAACTCGCCTAAGTCTCCAAATCAGCCACATCGTTGTGAAAGTACATGTGCAATAAAAATGCACAACAAGTGTAGCATGAGTACTAAAATAACGTGTACTCAGTAAGTATCCCGCCTAACCTCAGAGAGGTAGTGACGAGAGGCCGAATTAGACACTTGCTAGAAGTCAATTTAGTATAATCAAACGAGACACTATGCATGAATGTCATAGGCAATTTATTAAAATCAGGAATAAATAATATCAGCTCCTTCCACATTTAACACTTTAAATCTTCGTCATTTCAGTTGTCAATTAAAACTTCATAGGCCAATTAACAGGTAATAATTACAGAAAATACGCAGCAATTATCATGCGCAAGTAATGCCGAGGGTCGAACGGCATGGACCAACAATAATAAAATGTGCACTGTCGAGGGTCGAACGGCCCGAACCATAGATGCATCTATCTGCTCCGCTCGCGAATCGAACATGCAACGCGGTTAACATAATATTAGGGCTACCCCTCCCCCGAATCATACCTGCGACTCGGGTCCCCGTATAAATATACATAAATACAGGGTCATCCTGCTCGCGAATCATACATGGGACACAGGCACCAAAAGTTACACATATTCACACCAATAAATCACTTTTTTTATCGGGGAAATTAGATGTTCTATGAAGTGATAAAATTCTCCTTTTAATAAACATGAGAATAGTATTTAAAACCTTTCTGGAGATTTACTTGTCAATTTCGACTGGGTTCCAAACTCTATAGATTTATCCGAAACACAATTATCCAAGGAAAAATCAATTCTCCTTCTAGGTGATTGAGAAAAGTAAACTCTATTCTTCTCATAAGTTTAGTTACTAATTGAAAGCATCACATGATATTTTATTGACAAGGTCACAAGTACAACAAGTAAAGCATGCTAGCGGGTCCTAGACTACCCGGACATGGCATAATAGTAGCTATGCACGGACTCCCGTCACCTCGTGCGTACGTAGCCCCCGCAAATAATAGCATGAATTCATTTAGTTCACCTATGGGGACAATTCTCCCTCACAAAGTTAGAAAGGTGACTTACCTCGCTCCGAAATTCCATAACCGGCTTCCAAGCCCTTCTGACGACTCCAATGGACGCACAACACCCCAAAACTATCCAAATAACGACAAATTAATAAAAATATACTCTAATATTTGCAACAATTCAAATTGTATAATTTCCCAACTCCGCTCAGTGAATTGACCAAAATGCTATAGGGCCCACATGCCCGGATTCCGAAATTTCTTGAAGATATACCCTATCCATAATCTTACTAACTCAAATATACAATTTACTCTAAATTTCATGCTCAAATTCGTGGCTAAAAATCCAAATTACGCATTTTCTAGGTTTTCTTCAAAATTCCCAAATTTTCACAAATTTTTCATGTTCAACCAATGCATGAACCTTGTATTAATCTTAAAAACATGAAAAAATTACTTACCTAGTGATGCTTGATGGAAACCCTTTCTTAAAGTTCCTCAAAATCGCCCACATCAATGAAACAAATGAAGGAAATGGCCGACATTTCGCATTTAAATTAATTTGCCCAGTCCCCAATTTCCTCTTCGCGTTCGCGATGCCCTGAACGCGTTCGCGAAGGGCAACTACCCTGACCCTCTGTGTTTGCATAGGCCAAACGGCCCCCAGGAGCTCCCATTTCCTCTATGCGTTCGCACACCAGACCCCGCGTTCGCGTAGAGATCACAACCCAAGCTACCGCGTTCGCACTCCCTTTCCTGCGTTCGCGAAAGCCAAACCAGCAACCCCAAGATTTTCCTCTTCGCGATCGCACACAAGGGACCGCGATCGCGAAGCACACCAGATACACCAGAAACAGCACCAACAAAACAAAGAAAAATGGTCCGAATTCACCCCAGGACACACTCGAGGCCCCCGGGACCCCGTCCAAATCACACGACTCAGTCCCATAACATCCCACGGACTTGCTCGAGGCCTCAAATCACATCAAACAATGTCGAAATCACGAATCGCACTAAAATTCAAACTTTATGGACTTGAAATTTCTAACTTCCACATCCGATGTCGAAACCTATCAAATCACGTCCGATTGACCCCAAATTTTGTACACAAGTCATATTCGACATTATGGACCTACTCCAACTTCCAGAATCTCATTCCGACCCCGATATCAAAATTTTCACTTCCGGTTGGATTTCTCAAAAACCTTCAAAATTCTATCTTTAGCCAAATGGCTTCAAAATGACCTATGGACATCCAAATTCACTTCTTATCGCGCTTCTAACTCCAGAATCACCATACGAAGCTATTCTCAGGCTCGGAATCCCAACGGACATCAATAACTCTGAAATGCTTCCCAACCCAAATTTATGAAATCCTTGTAAGACACTAACTTCCACAATCTACCCCGAAACGCTCCCGGGTTATCCAAAATCCGATCCGGATATACGCCCATGTCCGAAATCATCATACGAACCTGGAGGAACCTTCAAATCCTCATTTGGAGGTCGTTTACTCAGAATTTCAATCTTAGTTGATTTCTCCAACTTAAGGCTTCTGAAATGAGAATTTTCTTTCTGAATTGACTCCGAACTTCCCAAAATTCAACTCCGACCACGCCTACGAGTCATAATACTTGAAATGGAGCTGCTCATGACTTCAAACCGCTGAACGACGCGCTAGAGCTCAAAATGACCGGTCGGATCGTTATAATATTATATATAAACGTATGGTTAAAAGTATATGGCCCAATAGAACCAACCAATTATTTTACCGTATATAAGCTAGAATGAAGCAACATGATCGGTGGCAATTCATATAATCGGTTAACTTGTTTGGGAATGAAATATAGTATCACTGGTGAAGCCACATTGTTATAAGGAGAAACATCGATTAACTTGCATTGTATACATAGGTAAAATATTATGTTTTAGAAATATATAGCATATTGAACACCCTTTGTCGTCAATTTTTTTTATTTTTTTAAAAATTTGAACACAATTGGAGAAATTTCTAGCTTCGGCATTGCATAGTATATTATTGTTATTGTTGTTATAACTTCATAGTATGGGTAAATAAAGTATATATGGTTAAGAATTTAATTTAAAAATGCTAAAGTGATCACTCATCATAAAAGCTTTTCTTCCGTTGTAAAAAGAAAATAAATTTACAAGTCTGAAATGTATAATAATTTTGAAAAAAAAAACTAAAAGAAAGGAGAAACTACTGCAAATAAGTGTTGCATGTGTTGAGGGTGTTGGCACTCGTGGGTTTAAGATTTTCGGACCAAGGTCGTGAATTTGTCCTAGAAATTACACTAAGTAGCCACTTTAAAGGGTTTTTTTTGTGCGAAGGATATACTGCATTAAACTAGATAAAAGAGTTGCTACATAGAGGGTGATGTGTATTATGCATCACATTAGTAGAGCTAGTTAGTTGGCTATTACAATGCTGATCACGACATAGATTTTTGCAAAAAAAAAGTCTGATCATTTTGACTCAATGGAGTTTTCTACTATAGTAACTCCATCGGTAGTTGTGGAGGCAGGTCCATCATCTTGTGCAGCAAAAAATGTTGTTGTAGTTTCCATGTCCAAAGCCTGCTCAGTTCTCATTTGTTTCATCTTCTTATGGCCTATGGCTCCTGTTTGGTCCATTTGTAAGGTGTTGATAACAAAGTGTGGTGACGAGTCAAAAACAGTTGATGTCATAGTTGATGCCATCGTACAACCTTACTTAGCTAATCTATCTGCCACCTCATTTTCCTCTCTGTAGACATGTGTGATTGTTGCATTATGCGACCGGTCCAGGAGGTGCCTGCAGTCAGAGATAATATTAGAGGTAATGCATGTTATTATTTTTAATACCTCAGACGCATCAACATTTACTTTCAACGGAATCAAATGATGAAAGATTGCCAATTCCAACCCATTAAATAGTGCTTGTAATTCTGCGTGAGTGTTGTTTGTAATGGAGATGTTTCCCGCAAATCTGATAATCCAATTTCATTTGGAGTCACGAACGAGCCCTCACTCTTTCTGAGGAGGCTGATAGCCGGCACTCTTTCTGAGTTGTGATGGTTGGAGCAAGTCAGGGATCCGTCCAGAAGTTACTATTAAAAGTGCTACCAATTTGCCACTACCAGTGGTAATGTGTCTTCCCAAGATGATATTTTCCCATGTACTAGAATGCCCCCGTTTTTTAGGAGGATTTTTGTTATACTTATGTAAGAGGGATTTTGCCCAAAGTTGAGTGAGTGAGTTAAAGAGCCGCCAGGAGAGGCTCGCTAATAGAGCATTATTTTTTAGTTCCAACCGCCGGATGCCTAACCCTCCTAAGAATTTTGGGGTCGTGGTTTTTTTCCAGTTTACTAAGTGAATGTTCCTTTTTAGAGGAGTAATACCCAAAGGAAGTTACGCATGTATTGCTTCATTTTATGAATAATAGATTTAGAAATTGCAATACATAACATTATATGGTTGGGCAAACTAGTAAGGGTTGATTTAGTAAGGGTGTTCTTCCTGCCAAGAAAAGAAAATTTGTTTTCCAGCCTGCAAGTCTTGCTTTGAAGTTGTCTTGGGGGAATTGAAAATCTGATTTAGTAGGTCGTTTCCGAAACATTGGGAAGTCCAAATATCTGTCAAATGTGGTGCCTTCATTCATTTTAAAGCAATAGAGGATGTAGTTTTAGCCGTAATATTACAATCCTTTGAGATTTTTTATTTTTATTTTTTGAAATTTATAGTTTGGCCTGATAGAGTAGTAAAGTCATTAAGAGTGTCAATGGTATTGTGACAACTTGTGTTAGTTACTTTAGAAAGGAGAATGATAATATCCGTAAAGAATATGTGTGATAATTAAGGGCCATTTTATGACAATTGTATGGGTTTCCATAATAGTTAATCACACTTTAAAGGGTTGCTATTTAAGAATTAGTCAAATGCGTCCTAAATTTTAGTTTTTCAATTTATATTTTCGGGACACAAATCCTGAAATTAAAATTTGCAGTTCAAAATTTCAGAATAAAATAAGTACCAACTATATCCAAATAACAACTTTAAGAATGACTATTTGTGCACTTGGCCGTGAATGTCAAGTCGAATAATGTCACAAAACTCTACTCTATTGTCACTATATACTAACACCACTCTATTTAATGTTAAGTATTCACAGAGTGTCTGCTAAGGCATCATTTCTTTTTAAGATTAAGACGGTTGAATCTGAATACACGTATGAATATTAAGATGCGTATTAAGATTAAAGTATCTTAAAGTTAAGATCTGTATTAAGATTTGAATACTAAATGATTAAGAGTGATTGATTTTATAACATCTAAATGTACAAAATTTACGTTTATTTGAAAATTAATAAACATAAAATTCAAATAAAATACTAATTAATCTAATATTTTATCACTAAAATATATAGCTTTTTAAAATATGATAGTTGTTGGTGGTGATGGCTAACGGTCGTGTTTGTGAATGTCGACTAAAAGCGGTGGTTGGTGATATATTTGATTATTGGTAGTAGTTTAGGGTAGTAGCTAGTGGTGATTGGTAGTGGTAACTATTATGATTGAGGATGGTGGTGGTGAGTGGTGATAGTTAATAATGGCGGGTGGTGGTGGTGGTAGTTGTGATTGAAAAAAATAGTGGTGGGTTGTGGTAGTTTATAATAATGGGCAGTGCCAACTATGGTTGTTGACAGTGATGAGATGGTTAATTGTGACAGTTGAGGTAGATGGGTGTAGGTTGTCGTTGTGAATTATGGTGATGCTAGTGGTGGTTGAGTATGGTGGTGGTGGGTGACATGATGATAGTTGATAATGATAGGCAGTGGTAACAATTAATAATGAATATTGATGTTAGCATCTTAATGAAATTAAATTCCTATTATAGATCTTAATGATAAAGATATTTTTAACGATTAAGATCTGAATAATTAAAATTTAAAACTCCATTAAATACAAATAAATGAGGCCTAAAGATAGCTTCAAATTAAAGTTTCAAAGTACTCACGACTATTATTACCTTCCGTTTATATTATGTTCCACGTCCTTCAACGTTTTTGCACATTCTTTAGAAGTATAAGTTAAAAATATCATTTCTTTCTTTCTTAAACATTTCACTTGTGTAGATTTGGAAAAAGTACAAGTAACTTCTTCTTTTTTTCTAAAATATCAAAATGCTTTTAGCAAATTTAATTTGGTAAAACGACAAATATTTAGCAACAATGAGAATAAACTTAGTCCTTGTTAAGTGCAACTATATAAATAATAGCCTCTATTAATAATACTCCAACTTATAAAAATAGTTACTATATTTATTGCCCAAAAAAAATCAATCAATTATGTTTTGCTACTAAATAGCGCCATGTTTAGATGAGTAGTTTTGAAGCGAGCAACCAATTGCTAAGACATTAATCCTTGTACAATCAACCATCTTTATAATATATTCGTTTTTCGATATTTTTTTATTGTTATAGATAAAATTATTCAAAAATTAATTATTTTTCCTCGTTTAACGTTACATATATAAAAGATAAGAAAACTATTCAACTATAAATTTCAAAAGATATGCCTATTCACTAGCAAAATATTAAAGCTACATAGAAAAATAAAGCTACATTATTCATAAATTCATAGCTAGACCTATATACATATTTAAACTTTTAGGTAGACATTTTAAAGTTACATAGAAAAATAAATTCTTTTAGGATTGATGAAAGAACTTTGTAATTGTAGCTTGTTTCATAGATTTCGGTCTCTTGCTAATACAACGTTGGAATAGCCGAAAGTCCTTATCCAAATTTTCAGCGAAAGGTATTCAATGATTTTCCTTGAAGACTATCTAAGAGCTTAACAATTAAATTTTCTATTTAATATATTTTGGAATTTCTCCAATAAAAAAGATATCATGTGAAAATCTTCAAATCTTATATATTATGCAATAGATTGTGTGCAATTTTACAATTATTAGTAATCTTAAAATTATATATGGCTGTTATAGAGACGTAATTTTACGAAGAGCATTTTTGCTATAAATATGGTTGTTGTTATTATATGTAAAAAAACTACCATATAGAAGTAAAATATAACTTAAAAATCCGTTATGAGGAAAAACTTGACTTTTATAGTGAATGATTGTTATATAGGGATGTTGTTATAGAAATATTTGACTGTATTATCTCGAATCATGATTACCGTATATTTGTTTATTTTCTTTCAATTCCAAGAGTTATATTTGCATACATAATATAGTAGCCTAAATGTTTTAAAAGGGGGCATAAGGCGAGGCATTTTTCCTTTGACGAGACGAGTCGTAAGCCCCGAAACATGGTGCGTAAGTCCAACGGATCTTTAAATTTTACTAATTTCAAGAATTTTAAGATAGTATAAAATAAAAAATAATTATGAAAATATATTAATCACAAAATTATAACAAATAATCTATTTAAAATATTTATAAATTATAATTCAACTATGAATAAAATAAAAAGTCTGACATATAACATAATATGCAAATTAGCTGCAACATCGTTACAACTCAAACATCAAAAGTAATTTATTCGATGTGAAATCTTATATGTTTTTCTTAAGGAGTAATGAATATTGAAAAAATTTCCATATTATAATTTGATATATTTTTAAATACTCTTTTTATTTAATATGTTTTCTATTTGAAAGAGAATTTATATAAAAACATAATTCACAATTTAAATATGATTCTCTAACATCTTTTATTTTTAAGTTTCAACAAGTTAATAATGTGACACATAATTAACCATACTATACCATGATAACTAATTATTTGTAAACAATTACTAGCTAATATTGGGCTATTAAATTAATAAGTATTATATCTCGTAAACGTAAAAAATAATAATATTTAGGAAATAATTATAAAAAAATCATGGACTATTATATAATAAAGACATAACAAAAGTTAATAAATAAATACTTTTAAATGAAAGATTTATTTAAAATTTACTATCATAGCAATCTTATTGGATAACATGGCATAATTTTTATTTTAATTATGACATAAAATACTCTCAATTTAATGATTAATGATCAAGAAAAAAGTAATTTTGAATAGTCAATGATTTATTAAGAAAATTTAAGGATTTACAAGGTTAGTTACACACAATTGCTTAAAGTTCTATTAGGCGAGCCGTATATGTTGGGTGTTGGATGTGTCCGGAGCGTAAGCCCTGACGGTCAAGGTGTAAGCCACACATATATTAGGGGCGAGTCACAATTATGCCTTTAAAAACATAGTGCCCAAATTTAAATAGTAGCTTAAAAATGGATATTTGCGTAAATCGCCCAAATTAATTTACAATAACGAACCGTCGCAGTTGTTTGCATTTACTTTTGAGTCATCTGTATAAAAAATACGTGGCTGATTATTGTTGGGTTACAAGAGATGAGAAGCAATCGATGTTGTGTGGCTAGCTCAACTTAACGTATACGTGTCTGCATGTGTTCCCATGTCTGATGAATCAAACTTAGTGAAAAAGCTGTGTCGTCATTTCTCATTTTTGAAGTGGGAACAGAAATGGCGACCATCACTGCTTGCACCACAACCTCGTCGGTAGCCCCTGCTGCTCTCTTGCACAATGGATCTCTATCTCGTCCCTCATCTGTTCTTGGTATGTTAATTTTTCACTTTTCGCTCAAAGGGGATATATAAAAGTAAACATATATATACATATATATATCAGGAAATTAATAGGCGTTATACATAGTAGATATACATATAATTTATTTTTTTACCTAACTACAAAGTATATTTTCCCCGTAAAAGGATATCATTTAACACTCATAATTCCTATAAGGTGGCTCCGCCACTGGGCTTGATGAGCAAGTTAAATTATGAAAGTGTTAAGTATAACCGGTAAGGGCGAAGCTAGGTCAACAAGCGAATTACATATGAAAAACTGGATGCTCCAGCACCCATTAACCTCGACTCCAAGTATGTATAATTTCATAAAGGATTTAAGGGAACGGGTACGATTACAGAACAAGCATCCACAAGGCAGATGTAATATAGGATCCCCTTAGCTTTTCTCCGCGTGTTAAAAGTTACACTATAACTGGCGTAAGCTATATCCATGTGGTATTGCTGATAGAGTTGAGCGAAATCATTATCAAGGATCAGTAAGAAATCCCAAAATGGTATTTGATCTATATATACTTTATTTCCCATTCTCAAAAGGTTAATGTGTAGAAATAGTTTCATACCATTTGATAATTTTCCTGATTTTGAATGGGAATGATATGAAATCAAAGATTTGGTGTGTTAGTTCATGACTCGAAATGAGTAATGTATGACTTTATCGCATGGATACATATTAAATTCCTATTTTTATAGGTATAATCTATATAACAACACTTCAATATAATGACCAAGTATTTTTTGGAACAGAATTTTCATATTATGTTACTCCTTTTAATATATGTTTTTTATAATAGCACTTCACTTTATCAATCAAAAAAATATTGGAACAAACAAGACTGTTATATAAAGTTTGACCATACATAACTGTAGTCATAAGCTTTGTTACCTGAACTAAGAAATTCCGCCCTAAATGTAACAAACAACAACAACTTTATATCAAGTGTAATCCCACAAGTTAAATCTGAGACATCTATGTAACTACCGGCTCACAATTTCACAGGATTGCCAGCCATGAGCAAAAATATGGGAAAGGTAAAATGTTCAATGGAAAGAAAGGCAGAAGAGCAAGAGGTGAATGAGTCAAAGATAGGAATGGGTGCATCTTTAATGGCAGCAGCATGTGCAGCAACAATGTCAAGCCCAACAGCTATGGCTTTAGTGGATGAAAGAATGAGCACAGAAGGAACAGGGCTTCCATTTGGTTTGAGCAACAATCTTCTTGGTTGGATCCTTTTTGGTGTCTTTGGTTTGATTTGGTCTCTTTACACTGTTTACACTTCTAGCCTTGATGATGATGAAGATTCTGGATTGTCCCTTTAATTTGAGATTGTAATTAAAAAGTTCCCACAATCCATCAATCCTTAATTCTTAATTGAGTGGATTTATGTAAAATTACTATGGCCACCAGTTAATTAATTAATTGTACACTGGTGTTGTATCAATTATTTTGTTCAGTTGTGTAACGACTCAACCGGTCGTTTTGTGTTCTAGGACCCTGTGCCCCTAGATGAGACTTCCCATAGTTGCTTTTGTTGATTTATGACTTGCGTGGACAGGTGGTTTGAGATTTGGAGGAGTTTGGGATGGTGTAGGAACACTTAGTTCCTTAAGATTGGCCTTAAAGGTCAAGTTTGACTTCGGTCAATATATTTAACAAACGACCTCGAAATCGAGATTTGAAGGTTTCGGTGGGTTCGTATGATGATTTCGGACTTGGGCGTATGTTCGGAATGGATTTTGGATGACCCGGGAGCGTTTCAGCGCCAAATAATGAAATATGATTCCTTAAGTTCAAAAAACTTGAGGTTTAGAATGTGATATTGTGTTATCGAGATCCGAGAATTTCGAGACCGGGAATAGTTCCGTTATGTCATTTATGACTTGCTCGCAAAATTTGGTGTCATTCCGAGTAGTATAGGTAGGTTCTGCGTGTTGAAGGCGAATTCAAGAACTTAAAGTTCTTAAGTTGGATCCAATAGGTTTTGGGATATGATTTTTATATTTAGTGTTGTTTCGGACGTTCCGAAAGCTCGAGCGAGTCCATATTATAATTTAGGACTTGTTGCTATATTTGACGGGGTATCGGGTGGGCCCGGATGCCATTCAGACATCGCGCGAGGCAAAAACCAGCCTTAGAAGAACTGTTGGTGCACCAGATCTGGTGCGACCGCACCTACGAAGGACCAACCGCGGGTGCGAAGACCGCAGGTATGGTCAACGCCTCGCAGGTGTGGTCATCGCCTCGCAGGTACGGTCAACGCCTCGCAGGTGCGGCCTCAGAGGGGGCTGCCCAGTTCCGCAGGTGCGGCCATTTCCCGTAGAAGCGGAGCCGCAGGTGCGGACTCCCTTCCGCAGTTGCGACCGCTGACCCCTTCCCATTTTCCGCAGGTGCGAGATTTTTCTCACAGATGCGAGCCCGCATGTGCGGTCCTCGAGCCGCAGGTGCGAAAAAACTGAAGTCAGTGAGGTTGTTTAAAATACGGGACTTAGTCATTTTTGAACCATTTTTCTTCATCTTGGACGATTTGGAGAGCTTGCAAAGGAGAGATTCAGCCTAGCAATTGTAAGGTAAGTAAATCCTACCATAAAGTGAGTTTAATACTTGAATTTTTAGGTAGATTAACACATTAAATTAGTAGAAATCACGGGTTTAGAGTAAAACCTAAGGTTTTGATAAAAGTGAGAATTACCAAGGAATTTGTTATGGAATCATGCAAAAACTATATAATATTGATCCTTAGGTTATGGATGATTGTTTTCATTGAAAATTTTCGAAATCTGAGCATGTGGGCCCGAGGGTGTATTTTGGGATTTTTGCAAACTAGGTTGAAATGATCATTTAAATAGGCTTGACACGAGGTAAGTCTCCTTTCTAACCTAGTAAGAGGGAATTGTCCTCATAGGTGAAGTAATTAACTATGTGTCATTATTTTCGGGGACTACGTACGTACGAGGTGATGAGAGTCTGTGCGTAGTGACTATTCTTGTTATGTATGGGTAGTTAAGTTCACTCCATGCCTTGTGAATTCCGTTATTTGAATTATATGCCTTATGATTTTCTTGTACGCAAGTTTGATTTCAAGAAAATCCTGTAACTTAATGTTTTCCAATGAATTTTTATTTTGGAAAAGGATTTAAAGAAAAATGTTGTGATTATGTGTGACCGCTTCGCAATTTAATATTCCGCGAGCGGAGTGATTATTTCCACTACTCTCATGGGAGCGGTTCATACGCCACGGCAGATTAATAGATGCATCTATGGTTCGTGTCGTCCGACCCTTCAGCAGTGCACATTTCCTTTTATGTTGTCTCATACCGTACTCCTTGACACAATTTTGCGCATGCTACCTGCTTGATATAATTCATAACTTTTAAACCGTTATATGTCTCGGAAGACAAATTGTAATTGTATGTTGGAGTTTACGCCGCGTAAATAGGTTTTGGGAGTATGCTCGACATTCATTGTTTTACTATTCATGTGTACTTGTTATTCATGTTGAATTATACATCTAAATATACTGATTGGACCTAGTGAGCGTTAAGTCAACCTCTCGTCACTACTTCTTCGAGATTAGACTGGATACTTACTGGGTACATATTGTTTATGTACTCATGCTATGCTTATGTACTTAATTGTACAGGTTCTAAGGCAGGTGCATCCGGTTACCAGTCCGGAGCTCGTCCCTGATTTCACGTGGTCTGAGGCTTCACATTGAGCTACCTCTCTTCATGCCGTACAAAAGTACTATGGAGTCTCTCTTTTGCTATTATGCCTATCTCTTCTTAGACAATAGGATAGTTTATGTTATTCTTTTGATTCTACTCTATTAGATGCGTGCAGACTTGTGACACTAGTTTCTGGCACACACAGTTGGTAGACTATTCTTTTGGTGATGTAATTTATTAAAGTTGATTATTGGTCTTCGTAACTTAAACTGCCCTGCTATGTGTTACTTTCGATGCTTTGTGGCTAAACTATTTTGAGATAAGAAAAGCATTTAATAGAAAATAAACTAGTCTCCGTAGATAATTAGTGTCAGCGGTATTGAGCGCCATCACGACTTGAATTATTTTTTACTAGTGGATCTACTTTTTATGAACAAGCTTTCCCCTTAGTTCCCGCTAGTTTCCCCTGTAATATCTCTATCTATTTGTTATTTTGGTTTCAAAATAGATTTGATATCTTTATTAGAGATATTATCCTTTCCATAAAGCATAATATCTCTTATATGTTTAAACGATTGGGGTAAGAAACAAGCAATAACACAACTTGATCTTCATCTTTGATTTCAACATCTATATTACTTAAATCCATAAACAGAGAATCAAAAGTATCAAGATGTGTAAGTATAAAAGTACCTTCAGCCATATGAAAAGTGTATAGTTTTTGTTTTATGTAAAGCCTGTTTTCTATTGTTCTTTTCATATATAAGGTATTTGGGACTAATTAGAGTCTTTACTATAATTTTATACTCTCTTTTGTACTTTTGTTGGTATAGTAAAATTGCTTATCTCCGCTTGTGAATGTAGGTCACCTTGACCGAACCATGTTATATTTGTATCTTCTTTATCTTATTTAATTACTGTTATTATCAAATTGCACTGTCTTTATTATGGTCATTATAGTGTTATTTGGCTAAATTCCGCAACATGCCATCTTCACATTTTTGATGCGGTATTAGTGTACGTCAAAGTGTCAATGCAATACACAAGGCTTATGCAGATAAAGAGAAAATCATTTGTCAATATGCTTTGTAAATATTTATTTGGTAAATAAATTTTTTTACTTACCAAAAAAAAATAAATATTACTAAACCAATTGCATTGACTATTACACCACGTAGGTGGGCGATATGCGATGCACAAGTCGTAGACGTAATTAGGACCCATTTTTCGAAAATATGTTTGCCTATTAAATTTTGTAAGTTTTTTCTTTTTTGAGATTTTCAAAAATAAAATCACTTTTTCAAGTTTTATCAAAAAAAGCTTTTTCTCCTATTTATAAAGCTGTAATATTTTTTACAAGTGAAATGCAATTCAAATCCCAAATATTATTTTTTCTCAAAAAATATACTTTTTGTGTCTACAATCCCAAAATATTCCTCTAGCGTGTTAGGCAGATATTGAGAATTATTCTTTTTGTTTCAATTTTCAAATAGTCTAACTTCACTCAATTAATTAAACTACTATATATTTTCTAAACCTTATTAGTACACCTACATAACTGATCAAATAGGTTACTGAAACAAAATACTACTAACTGTAGATTAGAATTGGACTCTTCTAAAAGAAAATTATATTCCATTTTTCTAATTAATATGGTTATGTTTGGCCAAATACATAATTAACGATAATAATTCAATTTGTTTTAGACTTATATAGTTTATTTTGGATAGGTTGTACAATAGTTTTCTTACATTTTGTTATTCTGCATTGAAATTCCTTTTTTTATTTATATAGGAGGGTGTAAATAAAATGATATAATTATCACATTTCACATAAGATTATTTAGGAGTTCCTGCACAAATTTATAAAAAAATTGAACAATACCATTCTTTGTATTTAAGTTTTACCTCTAATAGTCATATGTAAATAAAAATACAGTAATTATTAAAAAAATAAAAATAAAAATTGAAGAGATTTCAGGCGCCAAAATGCACAAAAAGCCCGCGCCTTTCTCCCTCCATGCACTAAACACCCCCGCCCTTTATTTCAAGTTTTCAACTCATTTCTAACCTCATTTTCACCTACACATTTCACAGTTTCATTGTCGCCGGCGAAAAGTGGCGGATTCCAAATTTAGACACCATTATTTCCGATTTAAAAACTGAAATATATATCTAACTCTTTAATAAGTACAAGTTATTTTTTGATCCGTCACTTGTTCTAAGCGCCGGCGAAGTACAAATGCAGGGTCGACAACACCACCCTCACACCGCCACTCCTATCGCCGACGTTATCCTCCCTAAGCGAGGCAAAAAACGGGGTAGTTACAGCTGTGGTCGTTGTGGTGTTCCTAAAAAAGGCCACGTTTGCAGTTTTCCTAAGGACCTTAATCCAATTAGTAATCCAAACCCTAATCTCACTCCTAGTCCCAGTCCTAATCCCAGTCCTGATCCTGAATCATTCCGTTTGCCTTCTCCACTCTCAGTCGTCCGTCCTCAGCCACCGCCACCTCCTCCGCCGCCGCAGCAACGTCTTATACTCCCGCAGCTCCGGCGAGCACTTTCATTCGATGACATTGACGTTACTGACACATGTAAATCTGATGACGAGGAAGAGGAGTTTTTTTCCGATCAGGATAATGAATCGGAACTAATCGGGTCCGGGTCTGGAAAGTTGCCGGGGTATTGTTTATGGGAGGTGTTTAAGAGATTGCCGCCTCCGGCGTTGCTGGCGGCGGCTAGTGTTTGTAAAGGGTGGAGGGATACTTCTAGAAAGGTGTGGAAGTCCGCGGAGGAACTTAGACTTCGGGTTCCGGTGAAGGCCCAAATTGGACTTGTCGGATCGGTGTTGAAGAAGTGTCCTGGGCTTGTTAAGCTTTCTGTTACAATGGAAAGGTTGGTTCTTTAAAAAAAAATGGAATGACGGGTCGGATCTAGGGTTTGTCAGCCGGATCTAGGAATAATAATATAAAAGGACTAAACTTTTTTCTATTTAACAAATGAAGTTTGATTGAACAATGAAAATAATACTAACAGAATTAGAAAAAAACTGTAATTTGTTTAACATTTGACAATTTGCAATGAGATTGCTGTATCATTACTTATAATATTGTCAGTGTGTATAACTTATTTTTTTTAAAAAAATTTGTAATAAGTTTAGAATGCAAGATTTGCGTGGTACTAGGTTAGATTTTAGTTAAATGATGTGTGGTAAGTAGTGATAGAATGTACGTTTGATTGATTATTGCTGATGGTCTTTATTTTACAGTGATATTGATGCTACCATGCTGGCCTGCATTGCATTTTCCTGCCCGAAATTGGATTCAATAGAGATCTTCACATCTGATACCTCAGTCAATCGGATCACGGGGTATGCTACTATGCTTTTGTCTCTAATTTGCATATCTTGATACTTACATGTTTTTGATACTTACATGTTGTATGCATGCTGTGTATGTTTTTCTTCTTGTTCTTCTGCAGATAAAACATTGGTGGTTTTTCAGTTGATCTTGTTTTCCTTTGCTACAAGTCTTGTTAGTAATACCCTTTGTTTTTGCCAATGGACATGTTTCTTGCATAGTTAATCCTGTTCAATTGCAATATATTGAGTTCAATGAACACGGTGCAAAGTAGTGGTATCTTTCTTTCCATTACGAACGACACGCTTCGCGCTGCGGTCTCATGAACTGAACTTTGTTGCCTTTCTTCTCTCTAAGCGAATGGGCGCTGAGGGAAGGGATATGCTAGGTTAAAAACCTGTCTGTAAATCATAGTTGCAGCAATCTTGGGAAATTGATGCCATGAATTATTTATAAATGCCTTTTCTGCATAGTCACTTATTTGGTATCCCAATTGGAATGTTTGTTATTTTGTGATAACTAATCATCTAGTTAAAGTCCTCTAGATGCATAGTGGGAATGGCCCATTCTAATATTCGGTAATATAGGTTCATGCAATATATAGTTGCTAAGGGGATGCAATCTCTATATATTTTATGAAAGCCATGCCACTAATGCAGGGATGAGTTGGGTCGTTTTGTTGCTGACAAAAGATGTCTTACTAATCTCAAGATGGAAGGCTGCTCTAATCTTGGGGGTTTTACTCTTTGTTCAACCAGTCTCTCCACTCTTTGGCTTTCAGATCTCTATTGTCACTCTAAGATGGTAAATAGTGTATGATGTTATGGTACTAATTCTGGCTGCAAACATATGCGTGATGTGTGTTCATCTCTCTAGGTCTTTAACTGCCCCAACTTGAAGGAAATTTCCCTGGATTTTTCTCGGCAAGAAAATGATACCACTGATCTAACTCTCATGATGGATGGTCTTGGAAGGAGCTGTCCTAGACTACAGAGCATTCACATTGCTTCCATCCGGCTTACAAATGCTGTCGTGCTTGCTTTAACAGCAGCAAATTTAAGGTTTGCAATGTTCATCCACTTGGATCTCTTATTAAATTCTTTCCTGAAAGGCACCTTGATTTTCCCTTGATAAAGATTGTTTATAATTGTTTTACTACCCTGCACATCAGGGGATTACAGATGCTTTCTCTTGTACTGGGGTCAGAAATAACTGATGCATCTGTTGCAGCTATTGCTTCAAGCTACTCAAGCCTAGAGTTACTTGATTTAAGTGGGTAAGTTTAACGTCCCAGAGCCATTTTCGTGGTTCCTCCACTATGTGGGTGATAACTAATAATTGAATGTTGGGTAATTGATACACTGGTTGAGTTTCCCTTCTTTTGGTTATTTGCTTCCTGATATGTCTGAAGATCCACAAAAAATAGTCAGCCCCTTAAATAAAACAAACCTGAGCTTTAGTTAATATACTGAAAGCTGTATAACTGACCAACATAGTGGTTGCAATTGAACCATAGTTGATGGTTGACTAGGATGTTAATTTGCTTTTGTAGATCTAGGCAACAACAACATATCCAGTATATTCTCACAAGTTGTGTCTAGGGAGAGTGTATGTATGTAGACCTTACCTCTACCTTGTGCAGGTAGAAAGTTTGTTTCCGATTGACCTTTGACTTAGGTAAGCACAATATCAGCAGTAAAGAAATGCAATATAAAAATGAACAAGCCAGGGAAAGAAACATAAGCAATAGGATCTAGGAAAGATAGTCTAATGTGAAAGTTGGATATCGTCTTAAAGTATACCTTCATTAGACATGGTTATTGGTCTTATATTGCATTTGTTTCTTTTTATTTTTTTGGAAGCAGCTAATTTAATTGAATGGAACTTGAGTATTGTATTTTCTATTGCTTTTTGTGTTGTTGCAGGTCTAGCATTAGTGATAGTGGCATTGGAATGATATGCAATGTATTCCCAGATACATTGTCTAAACTACTCATTGCTGTTTGTCCAAATATCACTTCAAGTAATATTCAGATCTGCTTCCTTGATTATCCGACCCAGCAACCTGTTGCATGTTCACTAATTTGTTTGGAATTTGTGTTGGATTCTTTTAGGTGGCATTCAATTTGCTGCAGCTCAGTTGCCTAATCTAGAGCTAATGGACTGTGGTATGACCATTTGTGATCCGGATCTAGACAGTACAACTCAGGAAAATAATGATCTTCAGTTACAAAGAACCCCAAACAGTAAAATGCACCTTATATACCAAAAACTGATTATTAAACATACTCACTTGAAGAAACTGAGCTTATGGGGTTGCTCTGGATTAGATGTAAGATTCTTCAGTCAATAGCATCTAAGCTTTCCTTGTTGCCTTGCTGCTTCAGCTGACTGAAATTTTCATGCAGGCATTATATCTGAATTGTCCAGAACTTAAAGATTTGAACCTGAATTCTTGTATAAATCTGAATCCAGGTCTGTTCTTTGATGTTCCTCTTTAGCCTTTGAGCTTACAGAAAATAGAGCATTTTCTCTAGAATTGACTTTAATCAATTTTACCTTGCCTACAGAAAGATTGTTACTCCAGTGCCCCAATCTGGAAAGTGTTCATGCATTAGGTTGCCAGGACATGTTGGTTGAAACCCTTCAGAATCAGGTAAACTAGCTGATATTTCCCACATTCTGAACTTCATCTTAATTCTGCTTTATCCTCCTGGTTGTGTGTTAACAAAAGACATAAATAAGTCGGGGAAAAATAGTCTATTAAGTCTCAAATTGGTATTTAATGAAAGCTGTTGAAATACAATAAGTTCCCAACAGAATTACAGTAAAATCTGAAAGAGAAACTTCCTGATAAACAGGAATTACTCAACCACCAGAATACATCCCTAAAGACTAGGTATCCACAAGACTACAACTAATAAAAAAAACATGCCTAAAGACTAGGTATTCAAAAGACCACAACTGGAAATCGCAAGACTAGGTAAGCCCACAACTGAAGAATATCTAAAGTATCTTCTGTAATCCAAAAAAGTAAAATAAAAAATAATTAGCTGCTTCAATATCATGCCAACTCAGCATCTTGCATAAGCTTCATCAAACTTATAGCTCACGATTATATTGCAACAGCCTTCTTTACCAGTATGCCATTTGAACGTTGTCACATTCTTGATGTTATATACTTTGAATTGACGCACTTATAAGGCCGGTCACGTCATTGGCAGAGCAATTTTACACTTTTCTCTTTGGCAGTTCAGTTCATTTCTTATGATTTTGTCTGACTCTTGCTGTATAGTATTGCAAGCAAACCTCTTTGGTGTTCTCTTCGAGATATACTTAAATTACTATGTTTCCCTTGTTATCTTTTCATGTCTATTGAAAATTTGAAGGAAAAAATCCGGCGAAACTGAAACATTTGCATGAAAGTTGTGATCTAAAAATTTCCAGGGAAGTTACAAATTTGTATGATAAGGATCACTCAGGTGCCCACTTTGGTTCTATTTCTAGTATGCGTTTATCTAACTCCGATTCTCCTTTTTGTTACATTTAGGTTTCCAGGGATTTTTTAACTGCAGAAGATCATTTTCATTGCAAACGTCTTCCTGATGGCTCGAAAAGGATCAAAGTTCCACATTTATTTAGTCCACAGGTAATACTAGGAATTGACTTACTGCAAGCTATGTTCCTCATTTCATATCTTGTTATCTGAATGGAGCTAAAGACATCTGTTTAGTACTGTCCCTATTTCTATTGTAGTGAAATAATGGATAGAAGATTATTTCTCTTTTCAATATCTATCAAAGAGAGTGATATTGTTTACTTATTTTGCAGCCAATTGACGAGAAGACAAAAAGGATTTCGAAGCGCCGCCGCTGTACTGTGCTTGTAAGTTAGTCTACAGTGCCTGTTTTCTGCTGCCATTGTTAGTTTATAACAACTTGTTGTAAGAAGAGAAACAGGAGAAACTGCTCATTGTATTCCCTTTCTCAATAAACAAGCAACTCTATGAAACTTGTGGTAAAAGGCTGGTCACATATTGTGAAAACACAAAACCAAAGTTGTCCACCTCAATAAATCCAATGTTTATACTATCTTGTATTTAAACGTAAAGTGATTTTCTTTTCTTGTTTTACTATTTGGACATGAATAAAAATTTTGAAAATTATCAAAATGGATCTTCAAGTGAAAATTGGAAATCTTGTGAACAAACATTGAGTTTGGAAAAAAGAGAAGAATTTCTTAAAGTAGTTCTACCTTTAACAACATAGGGGACGTACAGCACAAGAGTTAGCTCATTAAAAATAATGTTAATTAAAAAAAGAGTTATTTGGTACTTATTATTAGTGGTGGGAGATGGGAAATATGTGTGTTGAAATTAGTCCAAAGAAAGGTTATCCATAGTTGACCTTTTTAATTATATAAGGTTCATCTTTATTCCAAAGAGATGTGTGGGGTGGAATAAGTGGATAAGAAGATGAAGCCATGGCTAGAGACAAGAAAGGAAACATGGTACCCAAGTCCAGAACTCAATTACACGTGCGGCTAGCCCCACATCTCACTATCGCCCGTTCGGATTTCCTTTTTCTTTTTCGGATTTTAACTCATTCCACATGTGCTGTTCTTACAGCGACAAACAATTAATAAAACGCTTCTCTGTTTTGATTAGTTGCCATGTATGAATAATATAGCTTTCCTGGCTATGGGAATGTCTTACCTTGTTTCTCTTTGGAGTTTATACTTTTATTTTCTCACCAAACTCTCCAACGTTTTAGCTCTGTCGCTTCTTCTAAATACAACGTTCCTCAAATATTTGGAAATAAATTTATTCCTCAACAAGATTTTGCATTTCCATTTGAAATCCTAAAACGAAAACAAACACACTCTCTTCCGGATCGTATGCTTAACTATATGCTGAAAATTGAATAAACAATTGTTCCATAATAAATACTATATTCAAACCAAACTCATGGTTAATAGTATATATTCCAACATTTACTTCTCGATCCTTAATCAAAAGTTTCAGAATTATGATCGTTTTTGGTAAGCAGTGTTTTACCCACAAAGTGAAATTTTCTGACGCGAACTGAGTTTCAAAAATATCGAGCATCGGGTGAAAGATCGAAAATAATATTAGATGCATTATTGAAGAGAAAATGAAGGTGAGAATGTAGTCAAAGCTACAGCTATATTATTGGCATAGCTGAAAATCAGCTGTAGGGACTGGGAATTCATTGGCATAATGGCACCCAAAAAAGTTCAGTATGTGGCTGAAATTTGCCAGGGTACGATCAAAACATTAAAACCTAGCTAGGGACAGTAGACTTGTCCTGGTTTCTCATTCGTTTCCTCATTCTTGCTCCTTTCATATTTATTTTATGAGTAGAACGTTTAACGTTATACGAACAAAGTTAGGTATGTCATTCATTAGCAATTTCACGAGAATGATGTATCTCTTCGTCCTTTCTTTTTGGGTTTTCCATCTAATGTTAGGTATTTTTGAGTCCCCATTAAGTTAGTTTTGTGCAAATAAGTTGTTTACCTTTTAAAAACGGATAACAATTGAATTTATATTTGGTGTTAAGGATATGCGGATTTTAATTCATTCCAAATGATAAATGACGTTAGACTAAACTAGTAAATGGCGTAATAAATTGTCGAACCAACTAAGGGGAGTAACCCCGAATTCAGTAACAACTTAATGAAATGTCCGCCTTTAATCCCGGACTCACACAATAACAAAAGTAAGAACTTTGAATAACAAAGAAAATAAGAGTGTATTGCCTTGATATACATGTTACCATGTCCTCAATGAACAATTAGCTTCCTCTTTATATAATAGGGGAGTTTCACCTTAAGTACAATTCTAAAAAAGGATAAAAATCTTTCTTTATGCTAATAACTGATTCATTGCTGATACATGCTGAGATTTACACCGTGATATCCACTTAGGCGCGGACATCACGACCTATTGTTCGTCGTGTGCAGCTGCTTGATAATGCTCTCCGAAGTCTCAATCCTTAAACCGAACCTCGAGGATATGTCCCTGATATCCCTGAGGGCAGATGTTTGCCCGAGTCCTTCCTGCTTCTCTTGGCCCACATGCATGGGCAGCTCAATAAGTTTGGTGAACTAAAGCCAAATTTTAATGTGAGATCCTTTTAAAAAAAATCATATATATTTTTAGTTAAGGTAGATTTTTCTAGATTTTAAAAGAATAAAATTACTTAAATTTTTTCGTATAAACCATTTAATTTCTCATGTGCAGTATTGATCTTAAGTAATATAACTTGACTCAATTTGATAACTTTGTATTAAAATAATTTTTTGATATTTCAATATACTTATTGCAATGATGAAAATTTGAGGAAAAAAATAAAGTTTAAAAGTGTATTACATATTTTCTAATGATTAATGTAATTCTTTTTCTTTTTAATATAAAATATTTTACTTTTCCACTTTGAAATACTTAATATTTTCTTAGAAAGATTTGGGGCCTCACGAGAAGAGTTGTAGCGGGATGGATAGTATATCTCCTTCTTTAACCGGAAGTATTAGGTTCAGTATCTCTTCTAAGGAACAATTCCCACTTTAATGGACTTTACATGATACAAATTCGAATTAATAAATGTCCCAAATTAAATACCGGACATCAACTAAGAATTGTAAAACAAAAGTTGGCCCCCCCAAAGTTTTGGAGCCTAAAGCCACCACTTTAGTGGCTTTACCCTCTGGCCGCTCCTGCCCACAGGAAAATCGAGTCATGCAGCAGTTCAATTTTATCTGTATACATCAGTCGAATTCGAGATCTCTAATTAAAGAGAGAGGATTCATATTAATCCCGCCGTATTAATCTTTGATGGTTCTTCGATCTTGTTTCTATTACACGATGAATTAATCCCATGGTTTTGGCGAATTACTAGCAAACCGTGGGCAACAAAAAGGAAAAATCAAGTTCCCAACAACGTCAGTGCATTCCTTTATTTTATAGACATTCCCCATTCATGTGGGAGATTGTTGGTCTTTAAGCTTCGTGTAGCTTAATTTTAAGCTTAGTCTAACTTAATTTTAAGCTTGGTGTAGCTTAAAGAGAGTGAATGAAAAATGGTGGGAAAAGAAATGGAGAGAAGTGAATTTTGAATTAGTGCACTTTGTCCCTCATTGGAGGAAGGAAAGAAAATCTATGTGTATATATAGAGAAGCTCTTCTTCTAGCTCTTAACGAGTTGAGAAGAAGGCAAGCCTCGCGCCGTCGTCGTCGTCGCTCGCTCGGCTTCGGATTTGGTTAAAGATTGATTGATTAATCTTTTTGGATAAAATTCTTTTCAAATTGTTTTTAATTTTTAAATCCATTTTTTAAATTTCCTGCAATATTGATACCCGTTCAAAACAGCTATGGCTGTTATGAAAGGCTTCACACCTGTTCCAACAACTATGGCTGTTCTGAAAGGTTGCAAAACCTTTTCAGAAACAGTACTAAATTGGCTATAAATATACCTTGAATCCTAGAATTTTTAGTTACTAAATTTTCTGATCTTCTTCTTCTTCTTCTTCTGCACAAAATATTCCAGTGTGTTTTACAGACTTCGAGTGGTTCATTGATCACTGACGTTTTGGGTACCAACACTTCGGTGAGTTAAATCGTTCTATCCTGGGAGGATATATTCCAACACCTCAGGTACTTGAGGGGAATAATTTCCTTAAGGACACACTGTGTATTCAGTGGGCTCGGTTTATTCTTATATTATTTTTTCATAGAAAAAAACTAAGGACGCCTGGACTAGCGCGCCCGAGCTCAGCACGCGCTAGTGGTCGCGCTAGTCAGGTTTCTCACTGTCCCTAGTATATTCCACTAGCGCGGCCGCGCTAATCCCGCGCTAGTGAGGTTTCTTAGTGTTTCTGTATTTTTCAGAAATTATTATTGTTTTATTTTACAGCAATACATATTACTAACAATCTTAAGGAAATTATATTTTATTATATTCTGTATTCTGTTTGTGGAGATTAAAAACCTTTGTATTTTCTACTCTGTCTGAATTTTACTATTCTGATTTGAAGATATAAAAACTTCATCAAAATTTTGAAATTCAGAAAACGATTTGAAGAACATAAAAACTTCATCGTTTTCTGTGAAACAGTATATAAAAAAACTTCGATTTTTATTTATTATACATACTGTTATTGTTGATTACAGTATTGTTTACTGTTTTGGTTTTGCCATTGATTGAACTCTTCTGTTGTTGACAGTGAGAAATGGAAATTGATAACGGAAATTCTTCTACGACTGTTGCGGCAACGACGATAGCCTCGTCGAGCCGGACAACTGTTCCACCGACAGAAAAACCGGGGAAATTTTCTGGAGCCAACTTCAAAGGATGGCAGCATAGGGTGTTCTTCTGGCTTACCACACTTGGTATGCAGAAATTCACTAGTGAAGAGCCTCCAGTTCCTGTTGCGGACATGCCAGACAATGAAAAGTTCATGATTGTTGATGCGTGAAAGCAAACAGATTTTCTTTGCAAAGGCTATATTTTAAGTGCTTTAGAGGATGACTTGTACAATGTGTACAATGCGATAAATACTTCGAAATAATTATGGGACGCACTTGAGAAGAAGTACAAGACAGAAGATGCATGCTTGAAGAAGTTTGTGGTTGCCAAGTTTCTAGACTATAAAATGATAGACATCAAAACTGTGGGAACGCAAGTTCAGGAACTTCAACTTATTTTTCATGACCTTATTGTTGAAGGTATGGTCGTGAATGAAGCATTTCAAGTGTCTGTAATGATTCAAAAGTTGCCTCCTTCATGGAGAGATTTCAAGAACTATCTCAAGCATAAACGCCATGAAATGAAGTTGGAAGATCTTGTGATTCGTCTCAAGATTGAGAAAGACAACAAAAAAACCGAGAAGAAGTCTCGTGGAAATTCGACGATCATGGGAGCTAATATCGTTGAAGAAACTGCTCCAAAAAGTAAGAAGATGAAGAGACCTTCTGGACAAACTAAGGAGCAGAACAAAAAGAAATTCAAGGGCAACTGCCACAATTGTGGAAGAGTTGGTCACAAAGCCCCTGATTGTCGCTTCTCGAGAAAGGATAAGAAGAAGTGACATGCCAACATAGTGGAGAAGAATTATGGCATTGATGATCTTTGTGCAATGCTTTTAGAATGCAACTTAGTTGGAAATCCGAAGGAGTGATGGATTGACTCCGAAGCCACTCGACATGTTTGTGCTATCAAAGAAGCATTTGCTATTTACTCTAATGCTGGTCCCGAAGAAGAGATTTCCATGGGAAATAACTCAACAACCAAGATTGAAGGTTATGGGAAGATTTTCCTAAAGATGACTTCCGACAAGGTGTTAACGCTCAACAACGTTCTTCATGTTCCTACTATTAGGAAGAATTTAGTTTCTACTTCTTTACTATTGAATAATGGATTCAAATGTGTATTTGTTTATGATAAAGTTGTTGTAAGCAAGAATGAAATGTACGTCGGAAAAGGCTACCTCACGGAGGGCCTTTTCAAACTCAATGTAATGGTTGTTGATACTATGAATAAAATTTCAGTTTCTTCTTATCTGTTGGAGTCAAATGATTTATGGCATATTCGTCTAGGACATGTCAATTATAAAACCTTGCGGAAGTTAATTAATTTAGAATTATTGCCTAAATTCGAGTGTAATAAATCGAAATATCAAATATGTGTTGAATTAAGTTTGTAAAACATCCTTATAAGTCTGTTGAAAGGAATTCAAATCCTTTAGACTTAATTCATACTGACATTTGCGATATGAAGTTGACACCATCTCGAGGTGGGAAAAAGTATTTTATTACTTTTATTGACGATTGCACTCGATTGTTATGTTTACTTGCTTAATAGTAAGGATGACGCAATTGAAACATTTAAGCAATACAAGAATGAAGTAGAAAATCAATTGAATAAAAAGATCAAAATGATTAGAAGTGATAGAGGTGGAGAATATGAATCTCCGTTTGCAGAAATATATTCGGAATATGGAATTATCCATCAAACTATTGCACCTTACACACCTCAATCCAACGGAATTACGGAAAGGAAAAATCGGACATTAAAGGAAATGATAAATTCTTTATTAATAAGTTTCGGATTACCGCAGAGTTTGTGGGGGGAAGCTATCCTTACAGGTAACCGAATACTCAACAAAGTACCCCACAACAAAACGCAATCTATTCCATATGAAAAATGGAAAGGTAGAAAACCCAACTTGAAATATTTCAAAGTGTGGGGGTGTCTAGCAAAGGTGCAAGTTCCTTTACCTAAAAGGGTTAAAATCGGACCAAAAACAGTAGATTGCGTTTTCATTAGATATGCTACAAACAGCAAAGCATGTCGATTTTTGGTCCATAAATCCGATAATCCCGAGATTCATGTTAATACAGTAATGGAATCAGATAATGCTAAATTCTTTGAAAGCATTTATCCGTATAAAATTGAATGCGAGTTGTTAAGTGAAAGACCTAAATTGACCTCGGAAAGAACCAAAGGAAAATAATCCAAGTGTAGAAAATCCAAGGCGTAGCAAACCTCAAAGAACATCCACTTCCTTTGGACCAGATTTTGTGACATTATTGCTTGAAAATGATCCTCAAACTTTTAAAGCAACTATGTCGTCTTCTGATTCAGCATTTTGAAAATAGGCAGTCAATAGTGAGATTCAATCAATTTTGGATAACCATACATGGGAATTGGTTGATCTTCCTCATGGAAATAAGCCTTTAGATTCGAAATGGATTTTAAACGGAAAATGAAAGCCGATGGCACTATTGACAAATATAAGGCAAGACTTGTTGTCAAAGGTTACAGACAAAAGCAAGGTCTTGATTACTTTGACACTTACTCACCAGTAACGAGGATAACATCTATTAGGATGTTAGTGGAATTAGCGGCTGTGTATGGTCTTGAAATTTATCAAATGGATGTTAAATAGCTTTCTTAACATCCGTGCATTTATCAAATGGATGTTAAATAGCTTTCTTAACATCCTTGCATGTAAAACACACACACGTCCGTGCATTCCTTTATTTTATAGCCATTCCCCATTCATGTGGGGGATTGTTGGTCTTTAAGCTTAGTGTAGCTTAATTTTAAGCTTAGAGCTTAATTTTAAGATTGGTGTAGCTTAAAGAGAGTGAATGGAAAATGGTGGGAAAAGAAATGGAGGGAAGTGAAATTTTGAATTAGTGCACTTTGTCCCTCATTGGAAGAAGGAAAGAAAATCCGTGTGTATATATTGAGAAGCTCTTCTTCTAGCTCTTAAAGAGTTGAGAAGAAGGCATGCCTCTCGTCGTCGTCGTCGCTCGCTCGCTCGGCTTCGAATTCGAATTCGACTTCGGATTTGGATTTGAATTTGGTCAAAGATCGATTGATTGATTAATCTTTTTGGACAAAATCAAATTATTTAATTAATTAATTTAATTAATTAATGGAAAATTTTCAAATCCGGAATGACCTGCGACCCGGTCCGGTCCGACCCGTTTTCTTTCCCGGATTAATTTAAATCCATTTTTAAATTTCCCGCAATATTCATACCTCTTCAAAACAGCTATGGCTGTTCTGAAAGGATTCACACCTATTCCAACAGCTATGGCTATTCTGAAAGGTTGCAACACCTTTTCAGAAACAGTACTAAATTGGCTATAAATATACCTTGAATCCCAGAATTTTTACTTACTAAATTTTCTGATCTTCTTCTTCTTCTTCTTCTTCTTCTGCACAAAATATTCTAGTGTGTTTTACAACCTTCGAGTGGTTCGTTGATCACCGGCGTTTTGGGTACCAACACTCCGGTGAGTTAATTGTTCTATCCTGGGAGGATATATTCCAACACCTCGGGTACTTGAGGGGAATAATTTTCTTAAGGACACACTGTGTATTCAGTGGGCTCGATTTATTCTTATATTATTTTTTCATAGAAAAAAACTATGGATGCCTGGACTAGCGCCCGCGCTCAGCACGCGCTAGTGGTCACGCTAGTCAGGTTTCTCACTGTCCCTAGTATATTCCACTATCGCGGCCGTGCTAATCCCGTGCTAGAGCCCGCGCTAGTGAGGTTTCTTACTGTTTCTGTATTTTTCAGAAATTATTATTGTTATATTTTACAGCAATACAAATTACTAACACTTTTTAAAAAATTACTTCTTGTGCGAAACAGTTTGTGTTTGGTTATTTAATTTGAAAAGTACTTTTGAACAATAATTAGGATTTGATCAAATTTAAAAAAATAAATATTTCTATATATTTTTCATAAAAATATTCTTGGGAGAAGCTATTTTTTTTAACTTCTAAAAAAATGCTTCTACTGTTACTCAAAAATATTTTTTTTCCTTCTAAAAGCGTGGCAAAATATCTTAATTTTGAAAAAACTTTTTTTTTTTTGACAAAAAAGTACTTTTTAATCACTAAAAAGCACGACTATATAAACTATTATACTGAGTAAATACTAATTAATCAGAGCTCGAATATTAATATCAAACTAGAAATAAAAAAAACAATTGTGGCTTATATTTTTTTTATTTGGGTACTTTATAATTATAGCTTATATGCCCATACCTAAAACCTCATCAAACCAAAACGTTTGGGACCCACTTCACATGCGAGGAGTTTTGACCCACTATCCTTTAAAGATTTTCGCATGATCCAAATCCAACGCTCCTGAATTCACTCGATCAATCCCAGTACACCACATCTGGACCGTCTATTTTCTGGACCACCACCTTAAATACCTCAAGTTGCCGGTGTCTGTTTGATATTCCCTCACCTCACTTCAGTCGACTCATTCATGTCCCTCAATTGACCGACAAATTCGCTTCAAACCCCTGTTCTGGGACCTTTCCACGCCAAACTCGCGTTGAACACACGTGCCTTTTGATTGTTATTTATAAATTTATTATATTATATCGTTAAATCTATCTTTACGTAATAACAAGTGTCACTTTATACTAATTTGATATGATTGCGTCATTTTTCTCTCAAAATTGCTCTTTACTATTATTAAATAATTTTATTTTATCATTTATTCTATCTTTTTATATAATAATTCTAACTTGTACCTTACTTTTTTCTATAGTATCGCAAGTTGTTGGGCTATACTAGTCCAAATACACTCTTAGCATAGTATGATATTGTCTTCTTTAGGTCAAGCCCACACGATTTTCCCCAAAAGACATCACACTACTAAAAGATCTCTATACATTGTATGTAGACTACTAATCTTTTCAGCTACCAATGTGAAACTTTGTTCTCACGCCCAACAATCTCCCCCTCGAACTAAGTTCCACGTGGCTCACTACCATGATTCATGGGTCTCCCTATCAAACTAAGTTCCATGTGACCGTTGTCACGATCCACAGGTCAATTTCCGAGATTCACTGTGTGCCACCCATATTGTTAGAGTATTATGGCAAACGAAGCCCACAACTAGCTTCTTCTTGTGCGCACGGAGATTCACTGTGTGCCATCCACATTGTTAGAGTATTATGGCAACCGAAGCCCACAGATAGCTTCTTCTTGTGCGCACCGTCCTGCACCATCACTTTGCCATCTCCATACTTGTCCCGCCGAACCTGGACTCTGATACCAATTGTTGGGTTAAACGAGCCCAAATACACTTAACTTGGTGTGATATTGTTCGCTTTGGGCCAAACTCGCACGATTTTTCCCAAAAGGCCTTACACCATTAAGAGATTCATGCACCTTAAGTGTAGGCTTTTAATCTTTTCAACTACTAATATGAGACTTTGTTCGCACACCCAACACAAATTTCATTCTTCATATTATTGATACATGATATCATAAAATAACGATAAATAATATAATCAACTAAAATGTTATATACATCAAAATGATGCATTATAAAACGATACCTTACAACCATCCAAACATTATATGAAGGGATATGACCAGGTGCAAAATCTTTAAAAATAATTTTAACTTGTCATTCTAGCTATGCCGTATAGAAGCTTTTGTGGATATAAATTTTTCTACAATTTATATTATTTCAAAATATAAAAAAGAAAATTCTTTGGCAAATAATACTCTCTCTGATTCAATTTATAGGGTGGCTTTTGATAAGTTGAAGAATTTAAAAAAGAAAAAGTGACTTTTACTTTATAATTTTAAATATTTCATAATATTTTTATGGCTATAAAAATATATCATGTGATAAAATAATAAACTTAAAATTAAATTCTTATCCCTTTTTCCGGCTATTATGGGGGTACAAATTTAAATTATTCAGGACCCCAAAGTAAATAATTAACATCAAGTGAAAAAATAACAAAAAAAAAAAAAAAAGCGAGGGAGCAATCGATTTGTAAGGAGCGCGTGGGTAGTAGGGGCGTGAAGAAGTAATAATTGGCGTGTTAGGAAATTCATGGACAAAGAGAATTAAGTGTTGTACGATTTGTCTCTCCTTTATCATCCTATAAAAATTAAGTCCCACGTTCCCTTCTCATTCATCATACTCACAACTTGCAACCAAATTCTTCTATCTGTTTTATTATACAACTTAATCGAAATTACTTCAAGATTTGATTAGAAACGAACAATCACAGAAATGGCAGCTGCAACATACGAGAAAGATGATCTAAATTTAAAGGCAACTGAGCTAAGATTAGGTTTACCTGGGTCAGATAATGAAGTGGAAAAACCATCATCTTCTTCTAGTCTAATTGCTGCTAAAATTAGCAACAAAAGACTTTCATCAGAGAGGGATAATGGAAAAAGTGATGAACCTGCACCAAAGTAAGTACTCCTTTTATGTGACGGCTTTCTAGTTTTTAAAATAATTTTTTAATTAACAATTTTTGTTTTGATAATTTTCAGAGCACAAGTTGTTGGTTGGCCACCAGTTCGATCTTACCGAAAGAATGTTTTACAAGCAAGCTACGTGAAAGTTAGCATGGATGGAGCAGCTTACCTTAGAAAAATTGACCTTAATCTTTACAAAAGCTACCCACAACTACTCAAGGCTTTAGAAAACATGTTCAAGTGCTCCATTGGTAAGTTAATATTTCAAAATTTAGAGTTAGTAAATAAGTTTAATCGAATATATATATATATATATATATAAGGCAATTTTGACCGTGATTTCAGACATAGAATCTTTCTTTGAATTAGTCCAAATGTCCAATATATAATTGTATCAGCTGGATCCAAGTCTTATGCTTTTTTTATTTATTTATGAATTTTAGGTGTATACTCAGAAAGAGAAGGTTACAATGGATCTGATTATGTACCAACTTATGAAGACAAAGATGGTGATTGGATGCTTGCTGGTGATGTACCTTGGGATATGTTTATCAATTCTTGCAAAAGGCTTAGAATTATGAAAGGGACTGAAGCTTCTTTGTAGACAGCGACGGATCCAGAATTTAGACGATATGTTGGTTCTAAGTTGAAAGAGTTCTGAACTATTTATCTAACTCATGTACTTGTGTTTTCACGACACATAGTATAAGGTTCGGCCTCAAAGTACAGGATTAGATCGGCCTAATCTGCAAACTCATTGTTGGATCCACCACTACGTGTAGAATCCGCTTATTGGGAAATATATTCAGATCTGCAATCAAATCAACGTGAACAAGAAAGAGAGAAGGCTGGGGGATTTATATCTCCATGTTTTTAGTCTTGTATAGAGAAAGTATAGCTTCAGCTTTTCTTGTACAAAGAGTTTTTTGAATGTATTTTCAAAGAGTATATACATATACATATACGATATGGAGGCAGAGATTAAAAAATTTAGCGCAATATATATATGAAATGTTAATTGCTAAACTGAATCCGAGAAAAGCAGTAAATCATTTACAAGTTCACTTAGTATTGTAGTGGAACTCCTTAAAGAAGATAACTGCATTAATACAACTCCTTACTTTTCTTTCTTGTATGTTTCAAAATGAATGTTTACTCCATATTACAATATTTACTACTAACTTATTAATTCCAAAGCTTTCTTTGTATCCGAATGACAGTAGTAATCGAGGGTTACATGTTACCACAACAACGATCCAGTAAAATCTCACAAAGTGAAGTCTGGAAGGATAGTGTGTGTTAAACCTGTTAATTGTGCCGAGCTAGCCCGTTTACAACCCGGGTCAGCCCGTTACTGTAGCATATTAAGGTGGGCTGGGCCGGGTTGGGTTGGGCGGGGAGCGGGTTTTACACGAACATATTTGGATACTGGTGCACCGGAACCCGCTAAGCCCGATAACCCATTAACGGATTTTTAACGGGCTGCAACCCGGTTCAACCCGATATCCATTAGAATTTTTTTTATTTTTTTATATTTTCTGACGTTGCCAACGGTCAAATTCAAAAATGACTGTTGGCCAACGACCTTTTTTTGCAGAGATGGCCATTTCGGCCTACCCCTTAAGAAAGTAGCCCCCCACCCCTAATATTTGATAAATTACAATTTTAACCTTTTAAAAACTATAAATAGGCCCCCTTCTTCTTCATTATTCCTCTCAATTAATTCTCTCTTGATATTATTGGTTATTGTTTTTAAATTCTCAATTACTTATTATTTCAAGTTTCATTAAATATTTAGTTTAGCCATTACAAAATTATTATTATCAAATATCAAGTATTCAAGTGAAGTATGGTATCAAGTACTATCAATTATCAATTATCGGTCTATCAATTGAAGTTTGATTTTCGATATCAAAATTAGTGCGGTGTCCAGAATCCCGGTACACTTATTCCATCTCTTTCTCTTCTTTGGCGTACACTTATTTTATTATTTAGAATTATTAATTTAATTTCTTAATTAATTTACATAATGGATTTACACTTAGAGCAACCAAAAAAGCGTGCACTAGTAGAGGTGGTAGTAAGAAAACTTCCAAAATATCAAGAGGTGGTGTTGGTCTTCTAGTAGCTTTACACATATTTCTGAAAGTTCACCTGAAAATTTAAATGTAGATTAAGAGCGACTTCAAGAAAATTATGATATAGATGATGATTTAGATGATATTCAATCACCCGATAATCTTGAAACACCACCAACTACACCTGGTAATGCTAGTCAAACTCAAAATATTAGAGGTGGAACAAGTAAGCCTCCCCTCCATATTAAGAAGAATCGAAGATTAAGAAGTAAGTGTTGGAATTTTTTTGACAGACGAGAAGAACATAAAAATTATGTAAGATGTAGAATTCGTAAGGAAGTTTATAAACATGAGCCCGGTAAGGGAGGGGGAACGGGTCAACTTCGCAGGCGCATGGTGTTGATACCCAATTTTTCCCTCATACTTTTTTAAATATACATATATACTTTCAAAATAGCACATATGCATCATCATCTGATTTGTGAACACATATAAGTTTTTTTTTCCTAATTTTCTATAATTTTAAAGATTTTTAAATCAATTTATTCCCATATTTATTAGATAAATAATTATTAATTGCACCACAAATTATTTTACGATAATTTTTATCATCTGACTTTATCATTTACATCCATACTATGTTTTAAATATTTTGGTGCATTTGTTATAATTACATTTGTATTTTTAAAGATTAAAATTATACATTTTTACAATAATAACCTGTATATACTTAAAATCACTTTATTTATGCAAAAAAAATAACTTTTCATATTTTTATGGTGTTAAATAACTGTTATTAATAATTTTTATTCACAAATAATATTTTTACTATTTATTTGTCATATTTTACGAATTATTTACTAATTTAATTGGGTATTTAAATAATATCCCCTTTTCCCTAATTATTTCGGACCCAAGCTACCCAAACCAACCCAATTACCTAGCCCAAATAACCCCAGCCCAAACCTAATCTCAACCCGATCGGTACCCATTTCACACAACCCGCCCCAGTCTCGTTTTAAAATCCTGGTCGTTGATCTTAGAGATCAACGACCTACATTTAGCCTACCCCCTTTTAACATAACACCCCAAACCCTAATCCCCCATTCCCTCTCATCCGCTGTCTCTGAATCCTCTCAACCCCTTCTTCCTCTCTCATGAACCCTAGCCGTCACACCCCCAAATCCCCTCTCCAAATCCCCTTTATAACGAGATTTCATCATTATTTGCTTACCATATTTGCATTCTCTTGGTACTGGATCTTCGATTATGATAATACTTAGGTATTTTTCTAATTTTGGCAAATACCACCTATGTATTTGACACAAATCGACTCAATCTTGAAGATTTGTGTAATATTCCGCCCATATACATGAAATTGAACTGGACCCTTCATACTAGTTGTCCGATTTCGAGTTTAAAACCCTAACTAGGGTTTGGAGTTTGATACTTTCCTTTTCTGTTTATTTTACTAACGTGCATCCGATATTTTCCCTTTTTCTTCGCCTGTGTTTACTTGATTTCTTTCCTTACCTGTGTTTATTCAACTACTTTCCTTGTTTGTGCATCTTATTTTACTACTATATAAACCCATCCCCCTTTCCCCTTTAGAAGACACCGGGAGTCACTGTAATCTCACTAAAAACTTAAGATTTGGCTCTGTGTTTTCTTTGCTATCTCGTTCTATCTCTGGTTCTTGGCCGGCTGAAGGCCAAATATTCTGGGTTCTCGACTATTGTGGTATTATTCTTTCTTTTCTCGCTCAACTGGTGAGTTACTGTACCTTTGCCATTTCGTTCTTATGTATCCGTGATTTGTATATGTTCTCTTCTCTGAAGTTCATGGCCCAATATATTTCAGGGTTATTTTTATGCGTGATTCGGTCAACTTTGCATTTGTTCTGAGTCTCTTTAGTATTTTAATTTCACCTAATGCTGCTAGTTCGAGATTGCTCATGCTTAACTTGAATAATATGAACCCTCTTAAGTTTGTTTAGCTTAATGCATTCTAGACTGCTCCTATATGCAACTTTGTTAGTCTACTATGTCAATACTAGAATACTTACGAGTGCTATTTGACACAAGTTCACTTGCTCATCTTACTCTAAATCTTTGCAATGTTTGTCTTGCATATATAATGTGTTTGGATCAGTGCTAAGGCCTTTCTGTCACTTATAATCTAGTATCCCTGATAATATGTTTCTTAGCATGTCTTTGGTTCACTTGATTCCATATTCCTTTAGTGATTACTTGACTCTAGGGTAGTTATCAAACTTATGTTTTTCCTACAATGTATGAATGCCGTTCTCGTTTCCTAAGGTGAGTAAACATGGCTTTCTTTGGTAATGGGGGTACAATTAGCATAAATTGGACCTTTTAAGCTTTAACTTGTTAAGTATTATGCATCTGTGTATGACAATCTTTGTAAATCCTGCCAACTTATTTTTCCTAACACTTTCAATACGATTCTGCCTATGTATTGTTTGCTAAATGACAAACATGTCTCTAAGTCTTGCTGACCTTTTGATCAATTGTTCTGGGTTTTAAAATTTGCTATATATGTTTCCTAAAATTAAGTACATCTTTTCAAATTCTGTCCCTTAGCCATTGCCTACTCTCTTTCATGTGTTACCTATGCTATTCTGAATCCTTATCCTTAGACGGCTGAAAGCCAAGACTATTTAGGTTCTGTCCCTCACCTCCCTTGTGTGAGCACTGCTCGGGGTCCATGTGAGACCCTTGTGAAATAAATCTCTATACATTGCACATCTTCCCAAAACCCGGTGAGTACAAGTCATAAGCTTTAAAGAATTTACACTAAAATTTCTAATTACCACTGTTCAGAAATAAGTACAACAGTGTATGAACAAAATATAAGACGGTGACTTCGAAACCTGCGAACGCTGTAGCGGTTTACCTTGAGTCTCCACAACAGCAACCACACTGCTAACTATCGATCGGCCGGCTATACAAAACCTGAAATCTGCACAAAAATGTGCAGAAGTGTAGAATGAGAACACCACAGCGGTGCCCAGTAAGTATCAAGACTAACCAAGGTGAAGTAGTGATGAGGACTAGTCAGGACATCCACTGGTCTAATAAATTAAACAAGCATAAATATTGGAATGACAGAACATGACATCTATCTAAAGACTACGCAACATAATTAGCAACATAACAAATACAATGCGGAAGGAATACATCCATTAACAACGGAACATCATAATAATACACAGAAGAATGGACGGGAACACAACCCGAAAACCGAAAACCGAAAACCACAATACGGTAAGAACAAGTAATAATTCAGCACTGCAATAGTTTTCACATTAGGCCTTAGCCAACAACACCAAATAATTTGGTCAAATCTTCGAGTGTAAACTTTCACCCGCAA
>ML346573.1:0-12478 GCA_005239505.1 Nicotiana paniculata | reverse complement strand
ACAATCTCACTTAAACTTGTTCCGAATGGACTTTCTAAATCCTGAGATTGCACTACACATTTATAGATTTTCTCTGTTACTCTCGTCTCTTTTGGATTTTCCTGCTCTTGAAATTCTACAACATCTTGAATTTCCACTCCATCAATAGATTCTACATATATTTGTAACACAAAAAAGTTTATATGTATTACGCTATTTAATATAAATTTCAATGACAAAAAATTCATAATCTATATCTAACCTTTCCCAATTTGAGTGCCAATAACAGTTTCATCATCTAGATGTGCATCTCTATAATCGCTTTCATACTGAACTTCTGCATGCACATTCGTATCATTACGTTCACCACCACCTGCATCTTTGTTAATTGTCACAGTAGGTTCTGTACCATCACCATAATCATCAACTCCATCTTTACTAATTGGAACACTAGATTCTCTCCCTATGTTCCGTTCATCATCTTTCACAAAAATCTTCAACAAAGAATCGATCTTTGATCCTATACTTTTCTTTAAATCCTGTGAAAGAAACTAAATTAGAAACTTAAGGACAGACAGTCCTTAAGTTTGAATTCCAAGTTAAAACGTTCAGGACACTTGGTCCTTAAGTTTGAATTCCAAGTTAAAATGTTAAGGACAGACAATCCTTAAGTTTGAATTCCAAGTTAAAAAGTTATGGACAGGCAGTCCTTAAGTTTGAATTCCAAGTTAAAGAGTTAAGGACATGCAGTCCTTAACTTTGAATTCCAAGTTAAAAAGTTAAGGACAGACAGTCCTTAACTTTGAATTCCAAATTAAAAAGTCAAGGACAATAGGTCTTTACTTTGAATTGGTGTCCTTAACTTTAAAATAACTGAAATTAATGATATTACCTTCATATCATTTACAATCTTTTTTTTGTCACTGATATCTTTTGATTTATTCTAGTAACTTCAGCCTGTAGATCCTTTTTAAACTGCTCTGATAATCTCTGAATCAAAAATCATAAAAACAAAAAAGTCTCTTAAGCAAAAAATAATCAAATAAAAAACTAATGTTATTAAAAGACAGAAAACTTACTTTAACAATTTCCTTAAGAATGACTTCATCAAATTGTTTGGAAGAAGGCATTGAGCTTTGATCTTGAGAAAATGGCTCATGCACAGTAACAGCCTCCGCATCTTCTTTACAAGCAATAAATGGTGTCACCTCGATCAATTTATACAACTATTATATAAGAAAAAAACACATAAGTTACAGAACTAAAAAACATAAACAAAAAAAAAATCGAGTAATTAGATTAACTAACACTTTCATTATGGAAGTATCTTTTACACAGAGAATCATATTGTGGATATTTCATGTCTGAATAGCATAACATCCGAGGATAGCCACATTCTCAAAAGTTAACAAATTATTTTTCTTGGAAAATTGGCAACACTTCCATAATCCAAACACAAAAAGCAAAAGGAAAGCCAAGTAGAGTGTAGCTATCCTTGTCTTTCTCTTTCTCTTTCTCATTCTCATTCTCATTGGGCTTCAAACAGTTCTTCAATGATTTTAATAATGTTTCATAACATAGAGAGTCCCAGTTGAATAATGAGCAAAGTAGATCATCATCTACAATTTTCATTAACTTCTCAGATACGTTCCTACTCTTCCGCTTACCCAACAAAACAGATTCAACAAAATATATTGTTGCTAATTTCACAGCATCATCATCGCTGCCTTCAAATGACGAATCTGTACCATCTGGTTGGATACAAATAAAATCATACAAATCACCTAACTTAATACGATCCATTCCAGGGAAATAGACTTTCAAAAGCCTATTCTCTTTTTCATCCAAACCTTTAATATCCAGTGTAGATGAACNTGAATAAGTTTACCAGAAAACTTCACACTTTGTAACTTGAAAAAGTTCCCGAAAATACCATCCCTTAATTTCTTCCACTGCCGGTTTGACAAAAAACTTTTTATCGTTTCCTTATATTGTAGATCCCCTTTCCAATAGCTCTTGAGGTTTCGCCAAACATTAAACTCGAACACACGATCTCCTTCCATTATAACACTACAAAGAAGGAAAAAGAACATAAAACATTAAACTAGAACACACGATCTCCTTTCATTATAACACTACAAAGAAGGAAAAAGAACATAAAACATTAAACTAGAACACACGATCTCCTTTCATTATAACACTACAAAGAAGGAAAAAGAACATAAAAGATTTGAACAAGCAGTCCTTAACTTCAAGTTTCAAGTTTAAAAGTTAAGGACAAGCAGTCCTTAACTTCAAGTTTCAAGTTCAAAAGTTAAGGACAAGCAGTCCTTAACTTCAAGTTTCAAGTTCAAAAATAGGTCTTGAACTTCAAGTTTCAAGTTTAAAAATTAATGACAAGCAGTCATTAACTTTAAGTTTCAAATTTAAAAGTTAAGGACAATAGGTCCTTAACTTCATGTTTCAAGTTAAAAAGTTAAGGACAAACAATCCTTAACTTCAAGTTTCAAGTTCAAAAGTTAAGGACGATAGGTCCTTAACTTATAGTTTCAAGTTAAAAAGTTAAGGACAATAGGTCTTTAACTTATAATTTTCAGTCTTTAACTTAAAAGTTCAAGTTAAAAAGTTAAGGACAATAGGTCCTTAACTTATAGTTTTCAGTCCTTAACTTTGAGATCAAAGTCCTTCGCCCTTAACTTTTATGAACACATTTAACTAAAAATTCATAAACACAGATAGTTTATGAATTCGAAGGACTATTTTCATAAAATATCCTTACATAATCAAATATATTGATTGAACCACAAACAAAAAAACTACTGAATAACATTATCACAAACATCCGATCCTTATTCGACACTAAAATCAACTTATAATCGTTATTTTTGAAATTTCAAACATACTTCATGCAATACACAACATTGATCTCTATTAAACATATACAAAAACAAAAAAGCAAATAAATCAAATAAAACAACTGCAACTGGTTCGAGTTCGATAAATTACGAGTTCAATCAGTACAGAGAAGATGACGAAGGAAAGATCAACTGAAAGTGAATTGAATGCAAAGATGGTAAAGAGCTCTGAAAAGTTTGCCTCGCAACTTTCCCTCTTTTTGAATAAAACAAAGGTTTTAACATATAAGAAGTAAACAAAGGGCAAAATAGTCTTTTCAAATCAATTTTAATAGAGTAGTGGTTATTTTTGCTCAGCATTAGAAATGTTGGATAAAAAATAAACACCACCTTTATTAGTGGCTACCACACACAAATTTTACCTACATTTAAGGGATACTATCCCCTTATTAATAGTGGTTGTTACACACATAAGATTCTCTATCAAGATATACGATGTAATTTCTTTATAGGTATACAATGTAACTTTCATAATTAAGGCATAGAGAATAAAGAAATTTATAGAGAGGTATACGACGAAAAAAATCCCCTTTCGCCCCTAAATCCGCCCCGTCAAGCAAGACAAGATGTGTCACGAGGCTATTTTTGCACAAATTACTTAGACATGGACAAAAGCTCTTCAATGGCGCGAAAGTATCCTACTTGTGCAAATCTCGCTTAAAGAAAAAAAGAAGAAGAAAAGCCCACCATTTGGTGTCAAGTTACGAAATTGTCTTTCCAACTTTACTAAATTTGTTACCATTTCAAAAAGGATTGTTACACAAATAGCCGTCCAAATTCAATATTTACATTTTTTAGCCGGTATACATATATTATATATAAAATTATACATATATTATATATCCACAAGCTATTTTTAATTTAAGAAATTAGGTGAACGGATATTTAAGTTAATTTTTCATTTCCAAATGCAGAGCTAGGGCGTTAATAAAAAAAATAGAAAGCTAGTTTTGTTTTTCTCTCTCTAAATTTTAAAGCCTTTAAAAAGATACAAGTCTTATACAATGTTTTAAAAGGCATAAGCATAAGGCGAGACGTTTAATCTAACACGGGGCAAGGGCAAAGCCCTAAACAAGGGCTCCATTGTTATTTAATTTTTTTATTTTAGAAATTAATAAAATTATTATATAAANATATATATATATATATATATATATATATATATATATATATATATATATATATATATATATATATATATATATATAGACACACACTAACATGTGCATGAACCATACTAAAAGAAATTTTACTTGAAAAGAATAAAAGATGTAAAGATGCATTGCACCATGTCAATAAAAACAATATCTAAACTGACACTAGAAGAAATTCTAAATTCAGAAACTGATCACTTGAAATTAATAAATTAAAGAATGAAAACAACAACTTGAAGAAAACGAAGCATAAAGAAGGAAATGCAAGCGTGAAAGCTGAGTAAGACCGAATGACAAACTCTTTGCTTTGTAATTTGCACTTTGCAGATAAAGGTCTAAAGTGTATTTGTTTTTCGGTAGTAAATGACAAAGAGTAAAGATTTTGTAATTGGGATAAATGATAAGTAAAAATCTTTGGCTTTTGAGATATTTAGTTTGAAAATTTACTATGAGTTGACTTTGGATATTTAAGTTTTTTTGTAAATAAAATTTATTAAGCAAATTTGGCTAGAAAAGTTCCATGTGCTTACGCCTCATGATACTTACACCCTTCCAGTACATCTCGATATGTTTTTGGTACTCCTCGCCCCAGGGCTTGCTCCGATGCTCGTCCAAAAAACGCCTTATAAAATATTGGTCTTACACAAGTGATCGATGCAAACGTTCAAAAAAAATAAACGATGGAAGTTTAAAATCTTTAATGTTTAACCATTTACATTGGGGCCAATTTGAAAGTTAAAAAACCAATAAAAGATCAAGAAGAATAAGAAAGAAGTAAAAATTAAAGTCTTTAATATTTAACCAGTAATACACGGGGTTGACTTGGAATTCAGAAAAGAAGAAGAATCTTGCTTGGTTTTGGCTCTTGTTGTTTGCACCCTAATTCTAAAACAAGCAGGTTTTGGCTTCTAAAACAATCCCCAACCCCTTCATTAGGTAGTTTAGTTTTTCCTCTCTTGACAATACCTTTTATCTTTCTTTTACTCTCTCAGTTCCAGTTTAATTATGTGAACATTTTTGGAGTACAAGGATTAAATTGACTAATTTTTGGTGAAAATTCGAACATAAATTTTTTATTTATTTTGAAATAAAATTTACACATTTACTATATAAAAATATACAAGTCATAATACTCGCCAGTTTAAAAAGAATCTGCAAAAAACGTGGTAAAAGAGATTATAATTTGACTCACCAAATAATAATAGGTTCACATAAAGTGGAATCAGAGTAGTTAGTGTGTATCTCACTCCTTTTACCAGTCTGAACGATTGTCGACCACCAAATCTCCCGGTCTACAAAATTCACCACGGCCAGTAATTCGCTTCTTGTTGTACCATGTACAAGATGATAGTAGTGTTGCTATTAGTGACGGCTATTGTTAAGGAAATACTCAAGGATCGAGTGATCCAACTTGATGTGAAGGTCGGCAATTTGAATGGACATGTGTAAACTATGGCAGAAAGGCAGGGAAATCCGAAGTTGTTGGTCAACCGCTCGCTAATGAGTACCGTATCTTCCCAGTGAAATAGAGTCGTCTTCATGGGGCCTCGACAATCCCCATGGCGATGTCCTTTGATAGTCTGTCTATGCACATTGAAGGCAATAGGTGTTGGTCACGTGCTCCTTTTGAATAGAGGGCGTGACAATAATAGTTTCAAAATTATTCAATTCAATATTGAATTTCTAGTTTGTAAGGGAATTATCCTTGAGGTAAATTCAAATATACTTTCTCCTAAAAAAATAAATTATATATGTTACAACTCCATCATTGTGTACGTTCAAAATCATATGACCCCGATTTTGTAGGTTCGAGAGGTCGCTTCGAGGGAAGAAGTCTGATAAAGACCTAACTCGGGCTCAAAGGCAGAATAAGAGGCTCGGAGACCTAAGTATTCGAGAGACATCAGAGCCAAGTACGATTGATTCAAAAACAATACCTTTATGAGTTTGTTACAAAAGGATAAGATTCTTTCCACGTCCCCAAGATCATGGTGTAAATTTCGGGATAGATTAGTACGAATTCGTACTAGGTGGTTGTACAGCTGTCCCAAAAATATTCTTTACTGTAAATAGAAATGTACCTTATTTGGGGTTCCCCTCCTATATAAAGGGGACCCCAATCATTTGTAAGGGGAATCAATCACTGAAAAAGAATATACACCTTTACTTTTCTGTTAATCTCTTAGAAATTGTCCTTTAGCTTTATTATATTCTCTTTGCTTATTTCTACTGTTCATCGGGGTCCTTCTCGAGGTCACCTTGGGGCTTGAGGAAGAAACTCGTTCATATACTGGTTTGATTTAATCTACTCATTCAACTCACATACTTACTTTTCTTGTTAGAGTAATTAGTATTAGATTAAATCACATATCTTTGAAACCTCATTATAAATTTAAATTGTTACTCAGTTTTTAGGGTGAACATTTTGGCGCCCACCGTGGGGTTAAAGATAATAGTGATTATTTCAGTGCTGATTCTCATTACACACGATATTTTTACACTTTTTCTTGTCAAGACTTTCTGATTCTCAGGATTAAAATATGTAAAACTCGCAAAACACACCTGTTCATAATAGCAAAGGTCTCAAATTATATAGGGAAAACAACAATATAGGGGTCGGTGTACCATATATAAACCTTGGGGGAGTGCCAAATGTGGAACTAGTCGATGTTGGTTCACACATTTCTCTAAACGCCGACTTAGGCACCGGCGTCGGAGGAAGCGTACTCGGGGAGACCCGACCTGGTGGCTAAAGAACACAGGGTCGAGAAGATGGGGAAGTCAGCCTCCAAGTAATCTTCGAAATGTTACAAGTGCAACAAATTGCTATCGCTCAGCTGCAAAGTCAACAAAGGACTCCGAGCGTGATGGGACCAGAAATTACTCGCCGTGCTGAACTGATGCCGAAAAGGTCGAGTGATAATGGATCTGGGGCTGACCTCACTATCATGAGAATGCTCGAAGAACTCACAAAAAGGATCGAGTCAGGATAAAAAAGGATCAAGGATAATGATAAAAAAGTGGAGACATACAACTCGCCGGTCGACCAAATACCAGGAGCGCCTCCGATTTTGAAAGGTCTTGATTCCAAAAAGTTTGTGCAAAAACCTTTTCCCCCGAGCACGGCTCTGAAGCCTATTCCAAAGAAGTTTCGCATGACGAACATACCAAAATAAAACGGGACCACCGATCCCAATGAACACATCACTACGTACACATGCGGTATAAAGGGAAATGACTTGGAGGACGATGAAATCGAATCGGTTTTGCTAAAGAAATTTGGGGAGACTTTGTCCAAAGGGGCGATGATTTGGTACCACAACTTGCCCCCGAACTGTATCGATTCATTCGCCATGCTGGCAGATTCATTTGTGAAGGCATATGCTAGCGATATTAAAGTTGCAACAAGGAAATCAGACGTCTTCAAAATTAAACAAAGGGACAACAAGATATTGAGAGAATTCGTGTCTCGATTTCATATGGAACGAAAGGAACTACCACCAGTCTGCGATGATTGGGCCGTTCAATATTTCACCCAGGGGTTAAAGGAGCGGAGCTCGATAGCGTCATGACAATTAAAGCAAAACTTGATTGAGTATCCCTCCGTGACTTGGGCGGATGTGCATAACCGATATTAGTCAAGGATTAGGGTAGAGGATGACCAGTTGGGAGCCCCCTCAGGTTCAGTTTATCCGAGTAGATTATCAACAAAGGATTCGAGGGACACAGACAGGGAACCAAGGTCGAACAAAGAACAGTATCAGCCCTATGTCGACGAACGAAGAAACAGTTCGAGCTGCAATGTACCTTGGAATGACCGAAGAGTGGATCGAGGATAGAATTCTTGGGGACTCATGAGTAAGTCCGAATTTGAGAGGCATGCAGGACCGGCAGAGGCACCTCGATTATCAGAATACAATTTCAGCATCGATGCCTCGGGGATCGTTTCAACCATTGGGAAGATTAGGCATACCATATGGCCTAAACCTATTCAAACTGACCCTTCTCAAAGGAATCCCAACTTGATGTGTAAGTACCACGAGACTCATGGGAACATGACCGAGGATTGCAGACAATTAAGAGAGGAGGTAGCCCGATTATTCAATGAGGGGCATCTTCGGGAATTTATTAGCGACTGAGCCAAAAACCATTTCAGGGAAAGAGATGCCAATAGAAAGAATGAACCAGAGGAACCTCAACATGTTATTCATATGATCATCGGCAGAGCCGACGTCCCGCAGGGACCCGTTTCAAACGCACTAAAGTATCAATTACAAGGGAGAAGTAGACTCGATCCTACGTGCCTGAAGGCACCCTTACATTCAATGAAGAAGACACCGAATGCCTCTCCCAACCGCATAATGATGCACTGGTAATTTCTGTTCTGTTAAATAAATTTCAAGTTAAATGTATTCTTGTGGATCTAGGTAGCTCAGCGAACATAATCAGGTCGAGGGTCGTAGAGTAGCTCGGGTTGCTAGATCCAATCATACATGCATCTCGAGTCTTGAATGGCTTCAACATGGCAAGAGAAATGACGAAGGGGGAAATAATCCTCCCACTGAACGTGTCCGGAACTATACATGATACCAAATTTCATGTCATCGAAGGTGACATGAGGTACAATGCATTGCTTGGGAGGCCATGGATCCATAGCATGAGGGCAGTACCCTCGATCCTTCACCAAATGATGAAATTTCTGACAAGAGATGATGTAAAGACAGTGTACGAGGAGAAACATGCAACAAAGGAGATGTTTGCGGTTCATGATTTGACACCAGTATCGACACCCTCAACCTCGGAAAAATCAAACGTCAAAAATAAGCAGACGACCAAATAGCAATTATAGTCCACATCCTCAATTGAATCCAAGGAACATGTAGTCGAGGATGATGGAGAGGACTTCCTTACCCCCCGAACTTTTGTCGCCCCCGAGGAGTCAGACGCAACGAAGTCCACGATCGAGGAACTAGAGCAGGTGATGCTGATCGAGCATCTACCGGAACGGAAGTTATACCTGGGAACTTGGTTAACCCCCGAACTCAGGAAAAAACTCATTCAATTCCTTATCGATAACATAGATTTTTTAGCTTGGTCCTATTTAGATTTGACAGGAATCCCCTCGGAGATAACCACCCATCGGCTGAGTCTCGACCCCAGGTTCAAACCGGTAAAGAAAAAGAGAAGACCCCAGTCCGAGGTGAAACATGCATTCATAAAGGACGAGGTAACTAAACTTCTTAAAATAGGGTCCATTAGGGAAGTAAAATACCCCGAGTGGCTAGCCAATGTAGTAGTAGTCCCCAAAAAGGGAAACAAACTTAGAATGTGTGTAGATTACAAAGATTTGAACAAAGCGTGCCCTAAAGACTCTTTCCCACTTCCTAACATCGATCTATGATCGACGCCAGGGCTGGTCACGAGATCCTAACCTTTCTCAATACCTACTTCGGGTACAATCAGATTCAAATGAACCTGGAGGATTAAGAAAAAACTTCGTTTACTACGAAGTATGGAACATATTGTTACAACGTAATGCCCTTCGGGCTAAAAAATGCAGGGGCTACATACCAGCACCTAGTTAATAAGATGTTTGAACAACAGATAGGAAAATCTATGGAAGTTTATATTGACGACATGCTAGTTAAATTCTTGTTCACAGAGGACCATTTGACTAATTTGCAGGCAATGTTCGAGATCTTAAGAAAATACAGCATGAAGCTCAACCTGGAGAAATGTGCCTTCGGGGTTGACTCGGGCAAATTCCTGGGTTTCATGGTATCGAACAGAGGGATCAAAATCAACCCCAACAAAATTAAAGCCATCGAATAAATCACCATCGTGGACAATGTGAAGGCCGTACAACGGCTGACCAGGCGGATAGCTTCTCTAGGCCGATTTATCTCGAGATCATCGGATCGGAGCCATCAATTCTTCTCCCTACTCAAAAAGAAGAATGACTTTGCATGGATTCCAGAATGTCAGTGAGCGTTGGAGGAGTTAAATGATACTTATCGAGCACGCCCCTGCTTCACACTATGAAGGAAGACAAAAAACTTTACTTATACTTGGTTGTATCTGAGGTAGCAGTAAGTGGCGTGCTGGTTCGAGAAGACCAAGGTAAACAATTTCCTATTTATTATGTAAGTCAAACCTTAGGAGATGCTGAAACCAGGTGTCCGCATTTAGAAAAATTAGCACTTGCATTAATAAGAGCATCTAGAAAATTAAAGCCATATTTCCAATGTCATCCCATATATGTGTGAACTACATACCCATTTCGAAATGTTTTGCATAAGCCCGAGCTGTCGGGCCGATTGGCCAAATGGGCCATTGAACTTGGAGGGTACGATATCGAGTATCAACCTCGAACGACCATCAAGTCTCAAATATTAGCAGATTTCGTGGCGGATATTACGCCTTCCCTCGTACTTGAAGTAGAAAAGGAACTTCTACTAAGATCGGGTACATCGTCGGGGGTTTGGACCCTCTTTACAGACGTCGCCTTGAATGTGAAAGGGTGCTCGGTATTGTTTTAAAACCACCTACGGGCGGTGTCATTAGACAATCTATCAAAACTTCTAGATTAACTAACAATGAGGCCGAATATGAGGCGATGATTACAGGTCTCGAAATAGCCAAAAGCCTGGGAGCAGAGGTCATCGAGCCCAAATGTGACTCTCTTTTGGTGGTTAACCAAGTAAACAAAAGCTTCAAAGTTTGATAGGATATGATGCAAAGGTATTTGGAAAAACTACAAGTAATTTTGCACCGCTTCAAAGAATGGACGTTGGACCATATACCTCGAGAGCAGAACAATGAGGCCGATGCACTTGCGAACTTTGGGTCATCGGTCGAAGAAGACGATATTGTCCCAGGGACTGTAATCCAATTGTCGAGGTCCGTGGTCGAGGAAGGCTATGCTGAGATTAATTTTACAAGTTTGACATGGGATTGGAGGAACAAATATGTCAAGTATTTGAAGCTCGGAAAGCTCCCCTCAGACCCTAAGGAGTCGAGGGCCCTGCGGGCCAAAGCAACTAGATTCATGCTAGATGAAAACAAAATATTGTATAGAAGGACCTTCGACGGACCACTGGCAATATGCTTAAGTCCAGGGGATACCGATTATGTGTTGCAAGAAATCCATGAAGGTACTTGTGGGAACCACTCTGGCGCCGACTCTTTGGTTCATAAAGTAATTATAGATGGATATTACTGGGATAGCATGGAAAGAGATAATTAAGGAGTTCGTTCGAAAGTGTGACAAATTCCAAAGGTTTGCACCGATGATCCATCAGCCCTGTGAACAACTCCATTCAGTCCTATCCCCGTGGCCATTCATGAAATGGGAGATGGACATCGTCGGCCCCCTGCCAACGGCACCAGGTAAAGATAAGTTCATTTTGTTTATGACTGATTACTTTTCGAAATGGGTTGAAGCCCAGACCTTCGAAAAATTCAGAGAAAAAGAAGTTATAGATTTCAGATGGGACCATATCGTGCGGTTCGAGATACCCGCTGAAATAGTATGCGATAATGGGAAGAAATTTATCGGCAGCAAAGTGACAAAATTCCTCGAAGATCACAAGATCAAAAGGATTTTATCGAAACTGACCACCCAAGCGCAAATGGCCAGGCCGAATCCACAAACAAAACTATTATCCAAAATTTGAAGAAAAGGTTGAACGATGCTCAAGGGAAGTGGAGAGAAGTGTTGCCCGAGGTACTATGGGCATATCGAACGACGTCTAAATCAAGCACAGGGGAAACTCCGTTCTTTTTGGTGTACGGGTCCAAAGCATTAATTTTGGTCGAGATTACGTAGCCTAGCATCAGGTTTCAACATACCATAGAGGATTCAAACCACGAGGCTATGAACACTTTTCTCGAACTACTAGATGAAAAACGAGAAGCTGCACTTGTTCGAATGGCCGCACAAAAGCAAAGGATCGAGAGGTATTATAACAGAAGGGCGAACCTTTGCCACTTTGGAATCGGGGACTTAGTTCTAAGGAAAGTCACCCTCAATACTCGAGACCCAAATGAAGGAGAATTAGGCCCTAATTGGGAAGGACCGTACCGAGTCATCAGAGTCATGGGGAAGGGATCTTACAAACTTAGCACAATGGAAAGCGAACAACTACCAAACAACTGGAACGTATCACTACTCAAACGATATTATTGCTAAGGTATGACTTTCTTCTTTTTCCATTTATGTTTAAGACTAACCCCTCGCAGGTGTTCGATTGAAGACGTCGAGGCGCTCTTCAACTCGAAGACCTTAGGTTTTAAAGCATGCGTTGCACTCTTTTTCCCTTAGATCGGGTTTTATCCCAAGTGGGTATTTACGGTAATGTTTTTAACGAGGAAACAATTATATGCTACCTAAGGGGAATTCAACAAGTATCCAAGGCTTCTTTCCAATCA
>MDKI01189858.1:0-13376 GCA_005239505.1 Nicotiana paniculata | reverse complement strand
TTAACGTCGCGGCACGACATGAATCACTTTCTGCCTCCACTTCGAACTTATGAATTGGACCCCCAATTTGACTTCAAGTTTTCGGTTATGCTCCAGGGGTGGTGGGACAAATCTAATTGGCCCGAGCAACCATTGTACTATTTACACTCCTTGACCTTTAGATGAGGTATGTAATCCTGTCTTTCTGGAAAGAAAAATTCCAGAATGTAGGCATCTTGTTCCTCATTTCTTGACTCCTCAATCGACTCGGATGACTCTATTTCCATATCATCATCCAAGCACAATGTGAAAAAATGTTTGGAGTGAGGACCAATGCGCTCAAACACATGAACTTCAGGACTTTCAACATCCTCAACATCAATCACACTAGAGTCGACTAAATTTGTATCCTCAACGTCCATGTTTGACTCTAGTATTACTTCTTCAACATCGGCATCCTCAAATTCTAGTTGGTTAGAGCGTTGGGGTTCTACTTTGGACCCATCCATTGGCACCTCAATTTCCATCTCTAATGTACACTACTCCTGGCTACTATCCATAATATTGGCATATTGAGCATTAAAAGCTTCAACTAGTTGACTCTATTGAGCCTTCAAATTGTGAATAGTTGCATCTTGCCTTTGTAACCGCAGTTATATCTCCTCATGTTGTTCCAAAAGGCACTTCATCATATCCTCGATCATTTTTAGGTCATCATCACTGGGTTCTTTGTTTCTATTAACTTCACAAGAAAAAGAAGAACCATCAAAGTAAGGGGTTGGGGGAAGAGAAGAAATATAAGCACAACCATGAAAGTGACCATCTTGACCACCACACATATCACATAGATTCCACACATAAAATTGAGTTGGTGCACATAACTCGCTCTCGAGAATATTTTGATAATTTTGCCCTGGGTGTCTTCCTCCATAATATGCATAACGAGGATCAAAAGTGAATTACCAACATCCAAACTCTCATAATTCTACGATGTCATGTTTTTCAAATTAACAAATACAACTAAAATAAAGAAAATAAAAATCACATACTAAAAGAAATCAAAATTGAAACCTAGCAATATGTACACCTACAGCTACACTTGATAATATCGTTAAGTCCCCAGCAACGGCGCAAAAATTTGATCACGCTCAACTATGTCTTATAGAAAGACTAAACATGCGTTTCAAATATATAACGCCATAACCTTTCCCATATTATGTATATGGGATATGGGAAAGATTATGGAGTTATATACGCACCACCACCTGATCAGCTAGTATACGTTGATGATTTTCCCATAGTGGCCGAAATGATATGATGGGATGCCCTCAGAGGCTTGATGATGTTATGTACGTATAGACCTATGCATTACATGACATTCATATGCATATGCATGACACTATAAATATTTCATGATTTACAGAGCTATCCAGACTTACAGGTTGATTATATGTGTCTTTAATTAATATTTACTTATTATTACATTTCAGTTCTGCCTTACATACTCAGTACATTATTCGTACTGACGTCCTTTTATTGGGGACGCTGCATTCGTGCCTGCAGGTATAGATAATCAGTTTGACGAGCCCTCATAGTAAACGGGATTGTCTTCAGCGAAGGATCGGTAAGACTCCACCTTATTCGGAGTGTAGCCGAGTCTATGAGTCATCGTGTCATATGTTTTCTACAGACTTATGGGTAGGCCGGTACCCTGTCCCATTTGATATCAAATAATCTTAGAGGCTTTGCAGACAAAGGTTCATTTTGTATAGTATGTCAGAGGCCTTGCCGGCCTATATGTATTCATGTTTTAAGTATGATAGTTTATTTATACAGTGTGTGTATTACGAGTTGTGGCCATGTTAGCCCATGATAGTCACAAAGAAAATAAATGAGTTACAGAGTGGTTCGCCCGGGCCAATGCGGCATCGGGTGCCACCCACGCCTCCCCAGGTTCGGGATGTGACAGAAAGAAATATTGAGAAGGCATTCAAAGAAATTTCTTCTTTTATATATCCAAAAAATTGATATGTACAAAGGTTCAACAAAAGAGAAAATACATAAGGGAAAGAAAAAATTCCTATCTACACCTCGGGAGCGGCTCCTCCTTAGGGAGAAGCTTCTCCCTCGGGGGAAGCTTCTTTATCGGTAGTGGGTTCTGCTTCGGGCCCCTCTTCATTATCGGACCCGCGTTGGTTGCCTTCACCATCATCATAATCATTGGAGGAGGAGATAAGAAACCTAGCATCGGCTTCATCCGCCTTTGCTTGAGCAGTCTCTTCAGTGAGGTCGAAGCCTCTAGTGTGAATCTCCTCGAGGGTCTTTCTCCGAGATTGGCACCTCGCCAAGTCATTGCTTCACTTTTCTCGGTTGACAGCTTCCCTCAGCTCCATTTGAGCAGCCTCAATGTCCCTTAAGTAATCGACAACAGTTTTATCAACCGTGATCTGAGTCTTCTTGACTTCGGTCCTGGCTTCAGCAACCTCGGCTTCAGTTTTGGCAAGTTTGACCTCAAGCTCCGCAATCTTTTTGGCCTTGGTCGAATTGCTCTCTTTGGCATTCCTGAGCTGAGCCTCGGCCACTACCAGTTTGGTTTGTGCAGCTTCCTTTCCCGCAACAAGGTGGTCCATCCTTTCCTTCCATTGGTTGCACTCGTCAATAACCCGATCAACCTCGCCTCGAAGCTTCCCATCATCTCCACCTTCTGCTGCAGCTGAGACATCGAAGTATTAGCTTTCACAGTCCGGATGAGAAGGCCATACTCTTTAAAAACTACAGTTACCTGCTTGTCCAGATTGGCCTCATATTCTCAAGCCTTGTTCAACTCTGCCCGAAGACCTTCGAGCTCCTCCTCCTTTTAATCACAAAGGAGCCTCAAGGTCTTCCCTTCACCCAAAGACTTATTCAGCTCAGCCTCGAACTGGCTCAGATCGGCCTTGAACTTAACAAAAGCCTACAAAGAAAAGGAGCTGTCAGTTAAAGTAATGCGGAAAAAAGGAAATTGTAATGTTAAAAAGTCAAAGCTTACCTTATAGAAGAGACGCTGAGCCTCTTCGAAGATGGAAGACGCATCGATGAGGTCGGCATCATCGACCCCAGTAAAACAACCCTGTAAAGGATCGTCTTCACTAGGGACTCCACGCAAGTCAGGCGTTCTCAAGTCCCGAGCATCCCTTATGGCTTCCTCGGAGTGAACCGACAATAACGGAGAATGACCCATTGTCACGACCCCGGGCAGGTCGCCCGAGGCGCTCTGTTAAGTCATGGGGATCTCGAAGTCCGTTTTCTTTGGTGTTTCATCGAAGGCCAAGGAATAACCGTAACCTCGGGTGATTCGGGAGCTTTTCCTTTTCCTTCCTTCGAGGTTTCCTATCCTCGAGGCAGGGTCTCCGGCTCGAAGGGCTTAATGGCCTCGACCAGCTTTTTGGCTCGGGCCACCAGCGCCGTATCCTCGCCATCATCTTCCTCCTCATCCAGGAACTGATGGACTGAGTCTATGTCCACGGGAATAACAACCCTCATGCGTTTCCGAACAGGGCCCACTTTGTTCTGGGGGCCTTCGGGCTTCGAAGCCCTTTTTCTCTTATTATCTTTCTTCGGTTTTTGAGTCGAGGACTCGATCTTATCATCAGAAGGGTCCGACCTCATTTCGGAAAAATCACCAATGCCTGCACAGATGAAAATTAAGTATGAAGAAGGAAAACTATCCAATAAAGAAGGAAGTATCAAAGATTTTACCATAGTGTTTGGCTTCCCACTTTCCCTTCGACAAGTCACACCACTTGCGTTTTTCATAAGAGGATGTAGCGGCTAGCTTCCGGACCCAGTCCTCGAGATCTGGGATCGCATGGGGCATCCAAGGGACCGCTGCAAACAAAGGAAAGAACATTATGCAAGGTATAGTGAAAATGCAGAAAATTGCGAAGGAAACGGGCTCCACTTACGGTCGAAGTTCCACTTTTCGAGGAACAACAATTTCTCCCCGGGAATAATATTGATGGTCCTCACTCGAATGAGCCGGCTCATCCAGCCTTGATATTTGTCCTCATCGTTGCTGAAAAAGAAAGATTTGGTCGACCGACGTTGGAGCTTGATCAACCCTAAAAAACGTTGAGGCTGGTATAAACGGATGAGATGGCTGAGGGTGAACTCGAGCCCCTCGGCCTTGTTGGTGAAGTATCGAAGCATTATCACTATCAGCCAAGAAGATGGGTTTATTGGCCGAGGGTAACTTGGTACCTCTTGCAAAAATCGATCACGATTGGATCTAGGGGGACCAACATGAAGGGGTAAGTGTAAACACTTAAAAACCCTCCATGTAGGTAGTAATGTTCTCTTCACGGGTGGGGATCTGTACCACGACCCCATCCCCCCAGCCACAGTCCTTTCTCACAACTTCGAGGTGTTTCTCAGTTATCGAACATATGTATCTCGAAGCGTGCTCCCATCGGCCAGGGACATAGGGAGGATTTTCGATGGAGAAGTTTTTCTTTAAGGTACAACCACCGGGAATAATCTCGTGGAGGGCCGGTGCCTTACCGCCGTCCGGACAGGAAGAAGAGGAGGAAGTTCCCTCTTTTTGAGGAACAATTTTAGAGGTTTTAGCGTTAAAGGGGCGGAAGAACTGGTGGCGGAAGAGAAGGAGATAGAGAGAAGAAGAGATCAGAGGAGTTGTAAAGTGGAGGTCAAAGTTGCTAATGAGGCAAGTACCCCTCTATTTATAGAAGGGAGGCAACGTTTCGACGGCGTTAGTGGCCGACCGCCACTGACACACATTTAATGTTTTGGGGAAGTGTAGCGACGAGACGTTTCAGTTGCCTCAGATGCTTACGTCACGAGGATGATGTCATTATCTGGGACTTCAAAAATTCGAGAATCATATAGTTTCTTATCATTTTATTATAAGAAACGCGGGGACTATCTGTATACGGTCGAAATCGGGATGGCCCGATTTCATGAGGTCAAGGAGTCACTCCGAGCCCGAGTTCAAAATGGACCAAGCGAGCTCGGTAGCTCGAGCTCGAGCCTGATGACGGAGTGCAAGGTTCGAGCTCAAAAACGCACAATACCAGGGCGAGTATGACCTACCTCGAGATAATGCCATTGTGGGTTAGTAACAGAATGGGCAAGATTCCTGCAATGGCACAAAGATCAAGGCGTAAATTTCGGAACAGACTTGTACGAATTCGTACGAGGCAGTTAGACAGTTGTACAAATTAGATTCCTTTCTAGAATTGGAAATGTACCTTATTTAGGACTCCCCTATTATATAAAGCGGAGCCTATTCATTTTGTAGACATCATCAATCATTGAAAAAAAATATACAATCTTACTTTTTCGTTCATCTCTCATAATTGTTCCCTAGCTTTATTATCCTTCATTTACTTTACTGTTCATACTAGTGTTCCTCGAGGTCATCGTAGCTCGAGGTCGGCGCTCATACACTGGTTTGATTTAACTTGTTCACTTAACTTACCCATTTATCTTCTTGTTTATCAGTTAGTATTGGACTAAATCACGTATCTTTAAGACCACGATATAAATTTAATTGTTACTCAGATTTCAGGGTAAACATAATTTAAATAAGAAAATAACTTATATAAGTAAAAAATATCTTAATTTTGTATTCCTAAATATTAGGAGCTCCTACATAATTCAAATAAGGAAAATTTTTTTAGTTGATTTTAAAGTCCTAAAAATTAGGAAAATAATTTAATTACGATTTTTAGTGTGAAACTTATTTTTGAAGAGTAAAACGGCGAGCAACATTTCGCTAATAGTCTACGTGCTTTTGATATAGTATGCGTAGATAGATATATAGATAGATAAATATAGATATAAATAATATATTATAAATATAGATAAATATAGATATCGATTTATGTTTTATGTAATTTTAGGTTTTATTATATTTTAGTACAGTTTTATTTATTTCCTGAATATACTTGAAACAAGTGAGTTGCATATGGGGGAAAAATCTTTATTTTTTCTCTAAACACTAAAGAAAATGAGCAATTATTACAAATATTATTCTATGTTAGGCGTTCCCTAGCTATTGAGAATTTAAAACTTAATTATACTATTTCACTAATCTATATCTATATCTATCTATCTATCTATCTCTCTCTCTATATATATATATATAAAGAGAAAGAGACAGATATTGTGATTAACGAAAAACATGAAGGCCTTTAACGAAATGTCGTTCGCCTTTTTTGCCCTTAAAAATAAACGTTTTTAATGGACAAAATTGTAAAGTAATTGTAATTAAATTATTTTTTTAATATTTAGGACTTAAAAATCAACTAAAATATTGGTTATTAAATCTTTCCTTATTGAACTAGGTAGAAAGTTCAAATATTTAGGAATCTATATTTTATCTTTTTTCGAATAATTTAAGCCAAGTAACTATTTAAGCAAGATTAACGCCTCTACTTACATATAAACAAATATTGTGTTTAGATTTATGGACGGTTTTCATCATCTAAGTTCAATAAGAGATACAAAAGTTAGTTTGATATAACATTTGTTTTCAAAATTTTCACGACTGTTTATTTTATTAAAAATCTTGTGGAAAACTATGTCAATAGAAAAATAGTCTAATTAAAAAAATTGCTATACACATGATTTATATAATCAACATTTGCTAATTTAGAATTAACACTTCGTTAGTTGATTGAACTCTTTTTAATTAAATTTTTTTATTTTTTTAAACTCTTTAATATTGAAAATTTGACGTTTATCAGAAACCATAAAGGTAATAATGATGACATATAAACATCTATTTTTTTATTCAACCATATCATTTGTCAACAATTTTAAGGTACTTAGTTTACATAAATACAAGGCTTTAATTTATATAATACAAGGCTTGATTGTTGATATTATATTTGGTTTATATTACTTTAAAAAATAAATTAAGCTAGAAGCATCTTAAACTTGCGACTACAATAATATTTAAACGGTAGCTAAACCAATATAGTTGACTCTTTAAGATAATGATGAGTTATAATTTCCCCCCTATAATTTTGAAAAGTTATCCTCATCATTGTAAAATCTTGAAATTTTAAAGCTAATTGGTAGTTCCATAAAGGACTGAAATGAATTTACGATAGTCATTAATTTTATTTGACCTTTCAGCAAACGTAGTAAAGAAGAAGTTTTAGGCTCCGCAAAAATACAATAACAACAACACAACCCAATATAATCTCACAAATAGAGTCTGGGGAGGTTAGGATGTACCCAGTCTTATCCCTACCTTGAAAAGCAAAACGACTGTTTTCGTTAGACCATCGGCTAAAAAAGATGGAAGTAGCCCTGATAGCAAGTAATAACAAGACAATATAATTAAAAAACTAAATCGAAGATAGCAAAAGAGAATTATGAAAGAGATACCGATAGCAAGTAATAGCAAGACAATATATACTCCGCAAAAATAAATCTATTAATTTTTTTTACACAAGAATAGGTTCATTTATCTTACCTATAATTTTAATAAACTAGGGATGGCATATAAGATTTTTATGTTCTTAAGTTACCAAAAAAAAAAAAAATTATCACCATATAGAAAAAAGATCTATAATACCAAAATAAGAAAAACTACGAATCACAGCTGAAAAAAGAAGGATTAAAAAAGTAGAGCATGTTTCTAGTTTTATCAATCTCTTTTGTAATACTTAAAAATATCAAACAGTTTATGAAAACTATCTTAACTTCATTTTTCTAAATAAAACAATTAGTTCAGAATCATGATATATTAGTATCTTATGTATTTTTGTTCTAAAAAAATGGAAACCTTATCTTCATAAATTAGAATTAAGTTGAAAGTTATCTATTGATTTCTTTTACGGTAATTTCAAAAGATTTTATACGTCATGTATTACTAATACAACTAATTTAATTTAATTCATATATTGAGTTTAGCTGCTACATATGCTAATAAAATAGTTTTTTAATCATTTAAATAATTATTTGTATTTATTTTAACTAAATTATTATTTTTTAAATATTTGTTCGTTATTTATATATATTTTTATTTTTTTATTAATTGACGCGATGCCCACGTGCAACATATGTATACTAAAAGATAAAAGCATACTAAAACATAATTAAAACATAACTAACATAAATTGAGTTGATAACTAAAAGGACTCGGGAAAACCATAAATAGTCGCCGCGCAAAACCTCATCAATCGTTCCCAGACCAACTGATCTATTTTTAGAAGTTGAGAGATAAGGAATCGAGGAAGCGAATTTGATTTAAATAGAAGAGATGGCCAAGGCAAAGCATCAAAAGGCCAAACCCGACAAACAATCCCATGTACGTACGTTCCTTCAAAATAATTGTTTGCGCTATTTTGTTAATCAAATTTATTGGTGAAAGCATAGTAGGTCTAAAAGATATGGGTTACCACATGTAAATACCAGATAAAAAATCAGTCTAATTATGATGAATTTTACATATAAGGGATTTCAATTAGTTTGGGATTTAAACACATTTGATTAATTTCTATATTTTATTTTTTCATGCCACCTTAGGCTAAGAGATTTTAGCTCACACACTGACCCAAGGGTGGAGGAGAACGGTGAGGTTTCAGGTTCAAATCCTTACCACTAAGTGATTTCTTTCATCTGCCTAAGTTTAGATACCCGTGTTGGTGGGAGGTAGCAACTTGTCATAAAAAAGTGTTGAGCTAACATAGTGTGATTCTGTCCGTTTTGAACAGTTTTCCCCAAAAAGCCTCAGTATTCCCACCTTACATGTAGCTTCGCAATCTTTGTTGTTGTACACCAAACAAAAAGATTTTACCTCAGATGGTGTAAGTATGGAAATTGAGTGTGCTGGTTAATAATATACTGAGGCTATGTGCTTTCTTTGTCTTTGTTGCTGTCATTGTGCTGAGTCATGCATATGCAACAGGCTAAAAAACACGGGAAGCAGGCTGATATTTCTGAATTTCGAGCTCAGCTTGATGCATTGGGCTTAAAAATAATTCAAGTGACGGCAGATGGAAATTGTTTCTTCAGGTTTGTACTTTGTTAGATTAAACCCTTTTCTACATATTGGTCTGTATCAGAATCCGCGTGAATGTGTATGTAAATTCGATGCATGTTCATCGTTTGGTTTAGAAATGCATAAGATGCGACCTTAATCTATATTAAGGTTGTATATCTAAGCAATGTATTTTAATACTTAGCAAGTTTTTGAGGTTTCCATGCCGCATGTAATAGTAAAGAGTGCTTACTTGAGCTTCTGAATAAAGGTTAGGCAATCATTGTATTTACGCAGGGGATTAGCGGATCAATTGGAAGGCAATGAGGAGGAGCATGAGAAATATCGGGATATGGTTGTAAAGTTTATCAGGGTACGTGTTTCTTCAGATGACTTGATTTTCCTTCAGTATGCTATCAGGTGATGTGGAATTATCTCTGTGCAATCTTGTCATTTAATGCAAGATACGCTCAGGATACACCTAGGAACAGTGTTTGGTAGCTATAATGTTGGTGTTATTTGTAGTTTGGTTATGAATATCCTGTTGTATTAAAAAAACTAGGGATACGAGGGATATTGAGGTTAAAATTAAATTTTGAAATAGAAGGGTTACTGTGTAATTAGCAAAACCTGAAAACGAATAATAAAGCCTACAATGCTTGGGATAGGAAGTAGGAGGAGGAATTAGAAGTGTTCTGAAACTTGGAATGAATTAGGGATCTGGAATCATGAGATTTCACAGCTACCAGCGACGGTTTCATATGAGATTCTGAAGGAAGAGGGCAAGGGGGAGGAGCAAAGTAGAAGTTGTCTGGTTTCAGGATTTCGAAGACGAAGGTGATTTTGGTAAAAAAAAATTAGTAATACAAGAAAGAACACAATCTGGCTTTATTCTCAAAGTTTGCATTTTTCGATAGTATCTGTATTTGAGCTCCGTAATCAGTATTCGTATCCAAACTATATAGGTTAAGGTGTTGTTCACAGGTGGTAGGATTTTTAAGTTTATTAATAGTTCAGAAAACCTTAATTAAAACAATCAAACTTCACTAAGAGGATTCATATAATTTATCCCAATTAGTTTGGTATTGAGGCACAAATGATAGGTATTGATAGATGGATTTTGTGAAAAGTTTATGTAGGGATGTAATCTCTAACTATGTTGAGACTCTTATTGGAATGGGGTCATTACAGTTCTACTGAGAAGTACGTCATTTTGGCAAGGCAAGAAGAAGTAGCTTAGAAACTTAAGTTTCTTCTACAGCTGTTGTTTTAAATTTCCTTTTTTTTCCTCTCAAGTGTCTACCTTTATTTTCCTCCCTACGGTTTTGGCGTAGTGGTAAGAGCATAACGGGTAAAGTGTGGGTTAGACGGACATCACGAGCTCGAATCCTGCGCAGACAAAAAGCCTGGCATAAGTGGAGAAGGGTAGATGGGCAGGCCCATTATCCATCGAGTTTCGAATCATGCACCAGCTGGCCTCAGGGATTTCTTGGTTGTTAAAAAAAGAAAAGAAAAGAAAGTGTCTACCTTTACTCTCTTCTCTAAGCTTATTCCCCATAATTTGTCAGCAAAGGTGCTGAAACCGTCAATATTACAACAACAATAACCCGGTAGAATCCCACTAGTGGGGTCTAGGGAGGATAGAATGTACGCAAACCTTATCCCTACTGCGGAGGGATAGAGAGGCTGTTTCCAGGAGACCCTCGGCTCAGAGACAACAGATCCATAACAACAACAGAAACCAGAAAAATAGTATCACCATTGTAAAATACAACAAATAAATGGAAAGGCCAATAGTATCAATATTATATTATTTTCTGGCATGAAGGCAGGAAGAACTGAGCCATGCTTGTGACATATATGCTATGTACTATTTTTGTCATATTGTTCTATCCTATGACTAATGTGCACGGTGGTCGGGGAGAGGAGTGTTGGAATCTGCTGACACTCCAATATGTCTGCATATTAGTCATAGGATAGAACTATTGCAGGGTGGGTCGGGGAGAGGGGTGTTGAAATCCTATGACTATATGCTATGTTCCAATTACTATTGGAGTGTTTTCTTCAGTTTCAACTTAGACTGCAAAATTATTTATCTATTGATTTTTTAGGACATTTGGTATCAAGTATTTTTTTTTTGGTCCATGTTTATCTAGCCACGTCTGAGCAGATAACGACTTTTTTGAACAAATAATTGTTCAGATAGTTATGATATTAGCCAAATGCTCTCGTATATGAAGCTATTACTTGTTTCCAACAAATTCTTTTGATTTTGAAATGTTTATAAAAAATTGTTAATAACCTCCACTGCAACCTCCAAGGCATCACTTTTGTCTTTAGTTTTTATATATCCTAGTTCTGCTGTTACATCATGCTCTCTAGTACTTAGAACACCGAAACAGATTTTTAAGGTACTAATAGTGGAGCTATATTTAACAGAATAACCGTGATAAATTTGAGCCTTTTATTGAAGATGAAGTACCATTTGATGAATATTGTGAGTCCATGGAGAAGGACGGCACTTGGGCTGGACACATGGAATTACAAGCAGCTTCTCTTGTTACTCACACTAATATATGCATTCACCGAGTACGTCTTCTGTCCCCACTTAATCCCTCATACTTTTAGGCAGTTCTTGATTCTTTAGAACATCTAGATCTTTAAACATCAAAGTTGCTCACTTCATGCTCTAACCTGATGTTCAAGGGATTTTAGATTGACTGACTTTTTACATTCAATGTGGTACAGCATGTGTCACCTCGCTGGTACATACAGAATTTTGACAACCGTGATTCTCGGATGCTTCATCTGTAAGTGTTGAAAGAATATGAGATTTCAGCTTTCACTTGCTTATGCATTTATTTGTCCAGATATTGTTATTCTTCTTAATGTTATACAATATTTCATTATCATACAAAGCATGCTATAGTTTGACTCAATAGGAGTAAAGTAGAGTCCCTCCACAGCATTTTTTTCTTTAGTTGTTTAACAGGAACATTTCTTAGCTGGGTTAGGATTGTTAGAAAACTGATACGAGTCATTTTCATTAATATATTTATTTAGGGCAGTTATAATTGGCATTTAGCAGGTTTACCATCAGTGTTGTCAAAGACTCATTCTTAAGCCCTGAAGCTCAAAAAGGCTCAGGGAGGGCGCTTCCCTCGCTTAAGCTACGCTTCTATGTAGGCAAGGCACTAAGGCGTGCGCCTTATTGCCCATACATTCTATCTTGAATCCTGCAGTATTAAACACAAATATAATTGGCAAAGAGATGCTAATTGTTAAGGAAAATGGATTTGTCGCTTTTTTCTTGCATTACAAATATATTTTTATTGTTTTTCTTCATTGCGCCTTTTTTTTTGCTAAAGCCCACACTTAACTTCGCTTAAAGCCCCGATAGACCTGAACCCCTTTTTAAAGCTTTTCGCCTTTGAAAACATGCTGCATTTCCGTTGCAATAAGAGAATAGTCTCATGGGAGATGAGTTTTAGTATATTAGTTGTTGGAGGAGAAAGAGGAACTAGATGCGGAATAGAGAGTCTGGTACTTTATTGAAGTTAAAAGTTGTTTTGTTTTTATTTATAGTTTACATTCTCTGCGACCAGTCTAATTTTGTATTTGCTAACGTCATTCATATAGAACAAAAGAGCGTCATGGCAGTAACTTGTAATTGATAGTACTATCTATGATATGTCCCAGTGCTCGACATTTAGCTATATCTCCTCTTCTTTGAAGCTTCTTTTCTTTCACAGACCCAGTCTAAGTTGCACGGACTCTTCGATTTTGGTGCCGTCCCCGTCCGGATACGGGACGGATACCGATACCGGGACGGGATACGTCCCGGATACGGTCAGACTTCGGACACTTTGACCGGAGTCCATCGACAAATTTGGGACAAAAATTGAGAATAATGAAAGAATAATGTCCATCTTGGAGAATGAAAGATTGTGTTGTACAATACAGAATATCTCTCAAAATTTACAATATTTTTATAGCTCTATTTTGTATTAGCCGAATCCCCGCACCCGTATCCATATCCGGATCCACACCACCGAATCTTAAAATTTAGATTTTGCTGAATCCGATACTCGGATATGTCACCATATCGGATACCTGCACCCGATTCCGAGCAACTTAGGACCCAGTTGAATGTTTGTAACCTTGTTCCTCCATCATGATTCTCCTAGTTGTCCTCATCCTGGCTGTTTATTTCTTCACTTCAAAGTCTTCTTTGGTTTTCTTATTTTTTTGGGTGGGGGTGGAAGGCAAATTCTCCTTTCCTCCTAGTAAAAGCTGAAGCTTGGAGGTGTATTCGTTCTCCTTCTCTCCCTTTCTTTTCTTGTGCATTCTTACAGGAAGGGGATTGGAGAAAACACAAGAAACTCATTTTAAATACTTATTCCCC
>ML346570.1:0-14986 GCA_005239505.1 Nicotiana paniculata | reverse complement strand
ATAGCTTGCCGTGTCTTTTCACCCGTGGGTGATATCAAGACTATGCCTAAGCCGACGCCTTTTATTTGAAGAACCATCGGTGAACAAGGTCCATAGGCCTAGATTAATACCGTTAAAGAGTTGTAACTTTTTTTCTACTTCAGATACAATGCTATTACTAAAGTCAGCAACAAAATCAGCTAGTATTTGAGACTTAATTGTAGTCCTAGGCTGATCGATTATTTCATGCTCACTTAATTCTATGGCCACTTGGCTAATCTTCCTGACAATTTCTGTTTATGCAGAATATTTCTTAAAGGATATGAGGTCACAACGATGATTGGGTGGAATTGAAAATAGTGTCATAATTTTCTAGATGCCATTATTAAAGCTAAGTCTAACTTTTCCAGATGTGGATATCTAGTCTCAGCATCTAGCAAAGTTTTACTTACATAATAGACAGGTGATTGTTTACCTTTTTCTTCTCTTACCAATACTGCACTTACAGCAATTTCTGAGACAGCCAGGTAGATGTACAATCTTTCCCCTTCTTTTGTCTTTGAAAGCAGTGGTGGTTTCGATAGATAAATTTTCAGATTCTTGAGGGCTTGCTGACATTCTTCAGTCTATTCGAACTGAATCTGCTTTTTGAGAACTGAGAATAATTTAAAACTTTTTTCGGAAGATTTAGAAATAAACCTACCCAAAGCTACTATTCTCCCTATCAGTCTTTGAACTTCCTTTTTATTTGTTAAAATATCAGGTATTTCCTCTATAACTTTAATTTGAGCGGGATTTACCTCTATTCCTCTGTTTGATACAAGGAAACCCAAAAATGTACCTGATTGCACTCCAAAAGCGCATTTCTCTGGATTTAACTTCATATTATACCTGCGTAGAATATCAAAAGTAGTAGAGAGATGCTGGAAATGGTCTTGTGCTTGTGTTGATTTTACCAACATATCATCAATATAGACTTCCATCGTCTTTCCAAGATGTTCTTGGAACATTTTAGTCACTAACCTTTGATAGGTGGCTCCAGCGTTTTTTAAGCCAAAAGGCATAACTTTATAACAGTAAGTCCCCCTGTTTGTAATGAAGGAAGTTTTTTCCTCATCTGAGGGATTCATTTTAATCTGATTATAACCAGAATATGCATTTAAGAAGCTCAATAATTCATGTCCTGATGTGGCATCAATCATTTGATCTATATGTGGCAATGGGAATGGATCTTTGGGGCATGCTTTATTTAAGTCAGTATAATCTACACATACTCTCCACTTGCCATTCTTTTTAGGTACTACCACGGTGTTTTCTAGCCAGTTAGGGTACGTTACCTCTCGTATCGAACCAATCTTCAAGAGTTTCTGTACCTCTTCGTCGATTACTTGGTTCTTGAATGTTCCTTGCTTTATTTTCTTCTCTTCGAGCGAGGCCTATCCTCGTGCCTATATACACTTTCTGCTCAGGCTTTTGTTCAGATAATGAAACAGCTACGAGCTCCTCCGTAGTTGTTTTGATGTGCTCATCTTCCTCTGGTTCACGAATGACGTCCGGTCTGGAATCTGTATCTGTGTAGTATACCTTCCGTGGTAACTTTATTTTCCTTCTCGTAAGTATTTTCTTTCGTACCTGTTTCAGCAATAATACCTTCCGTACCTATTTGGGTAGTAATTTCTTCCACCTTTATTTTCTTGTTTTAGTGTACCACAGAGTTTATATTTCTTGCGGTCTGCTGATCTCCTTTGATTTGTTGAATCCCCCATTCAGAGGGGAATTTAATTACCTGATGCAAAGTGGAGGGTATCGCTTTCATGTCGTGGATCCATGGCCTTCTAATGATCACATTATAAGCCATGTCAGTATCGATGACTTGGAACCTGGTACTTTTGATCACCCCCTCAGCATAAGTGCTAAGCTCAATTTCTCCTTTTGTTATAACCGTAGAGTTATCAAACCCTGATATGGCTCGTGCTTTTGGGATTACTTGATTCCCCAGTAGAATTTCTTCCACGACTCTTAGCAAAATGATATTGACTGAACTGCCTGGATCAATCAACACTCTTTTTACGTTAGTGTCATGAATAAGTAAAGATATTACCGGAGCATCATTGTACGGAAGCATTAATCCGTTGATATCTGCATCATCGAAGGTTATATCGTCTTCTTTCATATTTTCACGAGCCCGTTTCCCATGTGTAATTGTGAACTTTGTGGTTGTTTTGCAAATCACTCCGTTTACTTTTTCACCCCCGTGTATCACGTTGACGGTTCGTTTTGGAAAAGGAGGCTTTGGGGGCTCCTGCATGATCCTTATATATGCCTGTTTACCTTTATCACTAAAAAATTCTATTAAACCGCCCTGTTTTAATAAATTTTGAACTTCACCTTGTAAAAATCTCCAATCCGCAGTTTTGTGCCCATGATCGTTGTGAAATTCACACCAGTGATCTGGGTTTCTTCTACTTGGATTTGATCGCATCTCTTTGGGCCACTTAACCTTGTCTCCCATGTTCCTCAATATTGAGACAAGTTCAGTAGTACTTACATTAAAGGTATGATCCCCAATTTGAGTACTACCTCTAGGTCGTTCATCTCAATCTTTTCTGGATCTAGACGAGGATGAGACTACGTCTATTCCTTGTGGTCTATAGTCCGACCTAGTGTTTTCGAACCTGCGCCGGATATCGTGTCCCGAGGGTCCTAAGTAAGGATCGTACCTATTTTTACCTGATCTTCTATCTGATTATGGACGTCTGGATCTGGAATGATCTTCATCTCTTGATATCTTCTTCTATTCTGATTTTAGTACTGTACCTGTTATATACATCGTTCCATGTTGTAGTGGGGAATTCTCTTAGAATTTCCTTAAGTCGTCTCGTGGCTTCTGAGCTTTTATCGTTTAGGTTTCTTGCAAATGCCATGGCTGCCCAGGCGCCCTAGGTAACTGCATTCTTTCTCGTTGAAACCTGTCTACAAACTCACGGAGTAGTTCCGTGTCTCCTTGTTTTATTTTGAATATGTCTTCCATTCTCTTCTCAACTTTTTGTGCACCAGAGTGTGCTTTTATAAACGAATCTGCAAGCTCAGCAAAAGAGTCAATAGAATTTTCAGGGAGAAGAGAATACCAGGTTAGGGCTCCTTTGGTAAGTGTTTTCCCAAATTTTTTGACAAGGACTGATTCAATCTCTTGTTTTGTTAAGTCGTTGCCTTTTACCCCAGTAGTGAAAGCAGTCACATGGTCACGTGGGTCAGTTGTTCCATCATATTTGGGAACGTCAGGCATTTTAAACTTCTTGGGTATAGGCAAGGGTGCCGCACTTGGCTTTCAAGGTTGTTGAGAATATGTATCAACATCAATGCCTTTGATGATAGGTGGTACTCCAGGAATTTGTTCGATGCGATCGTTCTGCTCCTTCATCTGTTTCTGCATGGTTAGCAGTAAATTTTGTAATTTTGAGTTATTAGATATACCTGGTCTCATTTTGAGAGATTCATTAGGAGTATCTCTTCTTCCTGAGTTTTCCAACCCAGATTGAGGATTTTCCATGGTGATGGTGTTATTGGGGGGTGGGGGTGGCGTCGGCGGTTTAGGTAACGATGCCGGTAATCCTCTCGCAAATTCTTGCAAAGCCTGGCTCACATACTCTGCAATCATTTTCTTTACACGATCTTGTTCCATATTTTGATCATTATCACCATTGTTATTAGATATTTCTGGGGATTGTTCCCGTCGAACCACGTGGGGTTCCTGAAGGTGATGGAAGTGGGGTTTCACTCCTTTGTTGGTTGTTGTTGTTGGAGTTTGACATAATTCAGAGGATATCACTTGAAAAGTAAACAAAGATTATCAGATTTTCGGTAACGGAACCAATCTGCTTAACCAAAGAACTAGACCCTTTGACTAAAGCTTATTTTTAAGATGAGTACGGGTTACTGATAATCAAGGTAATGGAGAAAGATGAATAATAGACAATATTGCAGAAATATAGAAAATCGAAGTTAATTGTATTCAAGAATCAGACACCTTTACAAGTTGTATTCCCGTTCCTTATATAGGAAATTATTATAATGTACGACTCTTGCTATGGTTACTCATTAATGACTAATTATGACATTAATGAGGCGTTACAAAGGATAACGGTAATTGGGGTTCGGTTACATAATGTTCGATTAATGAATTGTGGGTCTTTGAATCTTCCCGTAGCTTTGTCTAGATTCATTCTGTTTTGATCAAGTTGAGTTTCCCGTGGCTAATAATTTCGTGGGTTTACTGAACCGTGCCTCTTTGTACCGTACCTCTTCAAAGAATCACGTCCAGCTGTCGCGTTTTCCTGTGTCCACGTGACTGGCTGAGTTGTCAAAAGCTGGCTTACGTGTGAAACTCTTGTTTACCAATACAATAATATCTTTTTATCCACTGATTTTTGGTGGGCAACCAGACTAGAGCAGTCTCGCGCCTCTCATCCAGTAGTTCTAAAACGGAGTGGCCCCGGTACTGTACTTTGAGGTCGTGCGCTATGCCCATAAGACTTCGAGCAGGATTTCCTTCCATTTTCCTTTGGCATCGGTCAACCTTTTCCTAAGGTTTTGAAGGATTATTTGTTCATAGTCTCCGCCTATCCGTTACCACTAGGGTGATAGGGTGTTGACAAGATCTTTTTGATCTTATGGTCCTCGAAAATTTTGCTTGCCTTGCTGCCAATGAACTGCTTCCCGTTATCACACACTATCTCGGTCGGTATACCAAACTGGTATACTATATGGTCCCAAATGAAGTCGATGAATTATTTTTCCTCGACCTTCTCAAACGCTTGATCTTCGACCCATTTAGAGAAATAGCCAATCCTAAATAGTAAAAATTGAGTCTTACCGGGTGCCCATGGTAGGGCACCGACGATGTCCATTCCCCATTTCATGAACGGCCAGGGAGACAGGACCGAGTGTAGTTACTCCCCGGGTTGGTGGATCATTGGTGCGTGCCTCTGAGAGCCGTCACATTTTCTCACGAAGTCCTTCTCATCATTCTCCATATCGATCCAGTAATTGTCGGTTCTGATTATCTTACGAACCAACGATTCTGCCTCCGAATGGTTTCTGCAGGTGCCCTCGTGAACTTCTCTCAAAACATATTCGGTGTCTCCTGGCCCCAAGCATATGGTGAGTGATCCATCAAACGTTCTTATAAACAGAGTATCTTCGGCATGGACTTGTTTCTCTAGTCCCAAATTAAACTTGTTGAGTTTATCTCGGCATGGAATTTTTCCTTTACTGATTTCATGAGTTGTACGATCGTTCCCGAGCTGAATTCATCATCATCAACTGATGACCTAAAAGTTAGCTAGAGCATCGACTTCTCTATTTTGATCCCAGGGCACGTGTTGTCCGGTCCATTCCTTGAATCGATGTAGCATTAACATTATTTTATCCGAGTATCTTAGCATTCATTCCTCTTTCACTTCGAATATCCCATTGACTTGATTTACCACAAAGAGGGAGTCGCATTTAACTTCGTTCACTTTGGCCCCCAGGTTTTAGCCAATTCGAGACCTGCAATCATCGCCTCATACTCGGCCTCATTATTAGTAAACTTCACGTAGATTGCCTAACTACATTACCCATAGGCAACTACAACACAATGCTGAGTCCAGACTCCTTTGCATTCAAGGCACTGTCCGTAAGAGGGTCCAGATTCTCGAGGAGGTCCCCGAGGTTAACAACAGTTTCTTTTCGACTTAGGGTATTAAGTCCGGCATGAAGTCAGCCACAAAGTCTACCAAAATTTGAGATTTGATGGCGGTTCAAGGTCGATATTCGATATAGTACCCGCTAAATTCCACGGCCCATTTTTCCAATCGTCCCGAGAGCTCGGGTTTGTGCATTAGGTTCCTCAATGCGTAAGTAGTTACGACACATATGGGATGACATTGACAATATGGCTTTAGCTTCCTGGAGGCGCTTAGCAAAGCGAGCAAAAATATCTCCAGGTGAGGGTACCTTATTTCGGCCTCGCCTAGAGTCCTTCTAACATAGTAGATAGGAAATTGCATATTTTCCTCTTCCCGGACTAAGACTCCACTTACTGCTATCTCGGATACCGCCAAGTATAAGTACACATGCTCGTCCACCTTCGGAGTATGAAGCAAAGGTAGACTCTAAAGTACCGTTTAAGTTCTTCCAAAGCTTGCTGGCACTCTGGGGTCCATGAGAAGTTATTCTTCTTCTTCAATAATGAGAAGAACCGATGGCTCTTATCGGAGGACCTTGATATGAACCGACCCAGGGTGTCTATGCGCCCGGTTAGCCTTTGAAGGCTTTGAAATTGTCCACCACAGTGATGTCCTCTATAGCTTTTATTTTTTGGGGATTGATCTCGATCCCCCGGTTTGACACCATCCAAGAAATTTCCTGTATCCGACCCCGAATGCGCATTTCTCCGGGTTCAGCTTCATATTTTACTTCTTCAGTATGCTGAAGGTTTCTCGGAAATGTTCCAAATTGATCCCGATGGCGCTATTTGGTCTTGTAGAACCAGTTGCTTTACGACCCTTGATTTGATGATATTGGCCGAGCTACTGGGGCCAATCAACACACGCTTAACTCGAGATTTATTATAAGTACAAAAATTACCAGGGCATCGTTATGCGGTTGCACGATGCCTTCAGTGTCTTCACCGTTGAAAGATATGGTCCCCTCCAACATGTAATCTCGGGTTCGTTTTTCCCTTGTAATGGATACCTTAGTGTGCTTCAGCATTGTCCCCTGAGGGATGTCGAATCCATCGATGATTATGTTGATGACGTGATGAGGTTCCTCTTACTTGGCCTGCTTACTGGAGTCCCTGTTCCTGAAGTGATTTTTGGCTCGATCACTCAGAAACTCCCGAAGGTGTCCGTTGTTGCATAACCAGACCACTTCTACCCTTAGTTGTCGGCAGTCTTCGGTCTTGTGATCGTCGGTGCCATGGTACTTACACATCAGGTTGGGGTCTCTTTCGGCAGGAACAGACTGCAATGGTCGAAGCCATTTGGTATCTTTGATGCATCTGATGGCTGATACGATGCTGGCATCATCGACGTTGAAGTTGTACTATGATAACCTCGGTGCCTCTCTGGTCCTGATTGGCCTGTCGAAATTGTTTTTTCTCATGAGCCCCCGGTTATTATGACTCGATCGATTCTTTTTTCATTCTTTGCTGGGTTACATCCGGATCCACTACCCCTTTGATCTCCCGCTATACAATTTTAACGATCTCTTCTCGGTCTTAGTTCATGATCGACGACTTTTTTAGACCTATCATTAGTTCTGATGGGATGCACAGAACAATAAGGGGACCTGAGATGATCATCCTCCACTCTAATTTTTGATTGGTACATGTTATGGATAATCAGCCCAAGTTACCACCGGATACTCTATCAAATTCTATTTCAGTTGCTATGAATCCAAAGAGCTTTGGGGGTTGAGTCCTTGAGTGAATGCTTGAATAGCCCAATCGTTCGTAACAGAGGGCAAAATCTATCCTTTCCATTTGAAACCTCGACACGAACTCCCTGAGCATTTTGTTATCTCTTTGCTTGAATTTAAAGAGGTCTAATTTTCTGGTCTGGACTTTGATGGCCCCGGCATGAGCTTTTACGAAGGCATGCAAGCATGGCAAACAAATCAATGGAATTAGGGTGCAGGTGTTGATACCATATCGTTGCTTCTTTAGACAGGTTTTTCTCCAAACTTTTTTAGGAGAACCGAATCAATTTCGTTATCTTCCAAGTCATTTCCCTTGATGGAACACGTGTATGAGGTCACGTGTTCATTCAGATATGTGGTCCAATTATACTTTGGAATTTCGGTCACACGAAACTTCTTCGAGATCGGTTTCGGAGCTTCTCTCGGAGGAAATATTTTTGGACGAACTTCTTGGAATCCAAGCCTTTTTATATGGGGGGTGCTCCTAGGATTTGATCAACCCTTGAGTTATAGGTCTCCACTTTTATCGTTAGCTTCGATTTTATTTTATCCTGATACCACCCGTTTTGTCAGTTCCTCATGCATCTTTATTATCTCGGGGTTGGTCCCAGGTTCAGCTTTACCCAGCCTTTCTGTGGTCGGTTCATTTCTTCGAGTGTTTTCCCAGGATGGTTTGGGCTCAAGTCTACTTGGGCGCGACTTTAGTTCTATAACTGGGAAATCGCTGCATGTTGAGCCTATAACATTTCGAACATCACCCGCAAATTGATCCCATGACCTTCGCCTTCTGTGTACTCGGGGCCGCCGATCAGGCTTCCCCGCGAACGCTGTTTTTAGGGTCGGTAGGCAAGTTTGTGTTGATAGTTACATGTGTGTTAGCATTGATCGGGTCCGCAACTGGAACTCTGTTAGGGTCAATAAGGGGTACCTCGTTGCTGGGCACTACATTGTCGTTCTTGCCATGGTGGCCATATTCAGGATCAACGTTCAAATGACCAGATTGAGAGTTCGACATTTTTAATTTTACATTAAATTAAAACCTCAAAGAACAAGTGTAAGATAGAGTGTGTTATGAAAATTTGGATCAAATTACCACAATTATCCCTAGCCCCACGTGGGCGCCAAACTGTTTATCCTAAAAAATGGATAACAACTGAATTTATATGTGGTTTTAAGGATATGTGGATTAATTCAATACAAATGATTAATAGCGTTAGATTAAACAAATGAAAAATGTAATAGATTACCAAATCAATGATAAAGGTAATTCTTACCTCAGTTGATGGCTCGATGAAGAACCTGCCCTCAATTCCAAGCTTATACTTATGAAGAACTTAAGAACAAGAATAAAAAATTTGAACAACAAAGAGAATTGAAATAAATATCCTTGATATGCCTGTTACAATGTGTCTAATGAACAGTTAGTTTCCCCTTTATATAGTAAGGAGTTTCACCCTAAGTACAGTTCTAAAAAAGGATAAAAATCTTTCTTTATGGTAATCACTGATTTACTACTGATATAGGCCGAGATTTACGGCGTGACGTCCAGTTGGGCACGGATGTCACAGCTCTTTGTTAGTCGTGTTCGGCCGTTTGGTTATGCTCTCCGAAGTTGAGGGATTCGAACTGGACCCGGGAGATGTGGCCCCGATGCTTCCGAGGGCGGATGTTTTGCTCGATCCTTGATGCGAGAGGTTTTTCGCTCACACTCTATTTTCTTATGATCGCGTTTCTATCCCGTTTGTCTTGTCGGGAAACCGAGATGTTCAACAGGCCCGATTTTACCCGTATACAATGAACAACCCTGATTATGTACGAGCATATGAATTTCCAAAATTATTATCGTCTCAATTTTATAGGATGTCTCACAAAGGAAACTCATTAATTATTGTTTACTTAGTAGGATTTCTTGTTTCCTTGCAGTCAGGCATCTTAGCTTGTTGATCACTTTCTGCCTTAGCATTTGTTGTCAAGCACCTGTTTTGTTTCTATAGTTAACTTACCTTAATTTTGGTACAACAAATTAAACAAGGTCGGACAGCTCCATGTCACGCCTTTAAATTTAGACAGATTTTTCTTACATTGTATATAGATGGAACGTAACACTATTAAAATTCCTCAGATGTGGGTGTGGGTGTTGTCTCTCTTTTTATTGTTCTCAGCTCAACGCCTACAAACCTAACCTGCTTTGGTTTGTCTTTGAAAATGATATGCATGTTGGTCAAATTAACAAGGAAATTCCCATACTCGTAACGTTTGTTTGTGACATTTTGGTGGCATTGTTTTCTCAAAAGCCTATATCTACGGCCTAATTGTGTATTTTCCTGTCACCCACAAATTGAATGGATTCGCAAGTAGCCTAATTAACAATTTACTACGTCAGTATCGACCCTAAGATTAGAGAACTAATCCTTGTACTTTCTTTAATTGCATTTTCATCTTTTTAAATCTTTTGCTTGCGAAATGGATAAATTTTATATATTAGGCTCTTTAAATTCTTCTATTGTTTATCTGATCTTAGAGTTTAGAGAAGCTAACACGAAAGAAATGCAACTTAACTTCTTCGACGGCCATTTCTTTGATTGATTATCCCTTTAATTTGTTCAAAAAAAAAACTCATAGTTATAGTTCATATTCTTACAGAATGGTATCTGTAAATAATTACGACATGCTAAGTTCTCCTATAAAATGCAATTATATGTAACTACTCATGATAAATGTGATTAGTAACTAAAAATAAGGCAAATAACTCTTTATTGCATTTTAAGTTATACCGATAGTATAAGAATTTTATTACATTATTCGTAATTAAGTTAAATCCTTATGTTTAAAGGAAAAGCTGATGAAATCAATTACAATGATTAATTAGAAGCATGCATGAGGAATAGGAGAGTTGTGATCTAAATCGGTGCAAAAACCTTTCCCTTTGGGTGATAATTAATCTTTTGATCAAATAATCTTTATGATTAGATCTCTTGTGATCCAACGTATCTGCTAAAGTTGGCCTCCGTAAAACGGTACTAATCTTAAGCCGAAAGGAGCAACTATTGTACGTGAACTTGCATCATTCCTTCAACTGATTAAACCTTTTGATCAAGTGGGCTTACGAGGACTCTAATCATTTTATATATGTTGATGATGAATTTGTGTGTGTGATAGTGGCCCCCATTTACAAGTTTTAGTCAAGATTACACTTGTGAAAACCATCACGCTTATTTCGCTTTTGAACAACCCATTCTTTCATCTTTGTATTCGTCAACTTTTGGGATATTCTTAGCTCGCGTTTGGCCGTAAGAGCTCGATAATCATCACTATCCCGGAGTATGCCTGAGTCCTTTCTGCTCCCGTGGGAATAGCGGTCCACCTCTGATGCCCGGTGACCGAAGAAGGCCAGGCAAAAATGAATGAGGTGGACGTGTTGTGCCTGTTCAACGAAGCGCATCAAACGCTGAATCGGGTAGGCATCAATATGCTCTTTTGAAATTTGACTTAGTATTTTGATATTTCTCATTTTTTTTTTCTTTTTTAACCCTTTCGCATGCCTTGTTACTTCATCACAAACGCTTTCGTCGGTACTGGACCGAGGTTAACCAGCTCGGGCTTGAGGTCAAGGAGCTTCCCAAAAAGAGATATGTACAAGCTTCTCATCGAGCAACACGAAGGGGTCATCAAGGACCTACAGGCCATGCTGGATGAGGCTCAGGACGAGGCTTTGATCCTGAGTACGGAACATGCCGATCTGGTCGAAAAGGTAAAGGTTTTTGAAGTTAGCAATGAAGACTTAGCCATGGCGACTAACGACCAAACCTCGTAGGTTCAACAGAAGATTGACCGGATCAACTAACTCCGAGTTGAAATGAATGAGGTTCAAGCCATGGCCGTTGGTTGGAAGAGCAAAATGGACCTACTGGATTCAGAGAAGAAACCCGCCCATGCACAGCTGGCATCAGTAAAGATTCAACTCCGGGTAGCGAAAGAAAAATCCGACAAGTGGTCCTAATTGAATGATGAACTCCGATCACAATTGAGCTCAACTCTGGAAGATCGGGACGCCCTCGGTAACGAATGTAAAGCTATAAAGTCTCAGCTATGCACAACCTCCGCTGATATTGAAGAGATGATGGCCCAGTATAGGGCCGATGTCGAAGCAGCTGAGGCTCGCCTGAAGACTACTGTTGAGTATGTGAGGCGACTATCCCGGATGGAGACCCTCAACGAGATCCATTCTTGAGGCTTTGACCTGTCGACCGAGATCGAGGAGACGAAAAAACTTAAGATCAAGACCAAGAAGTTAATTGAACTTGAAGATGAAGAAGGATCTGACGGCTCCGAAGAACCCGAAGGCCCCGACGACTCTGGTGACGAGTTGGGTTCTGATGAAGATCAAGCATAGATACCTTAGGATTATTAATTTTTTTTTTATCTTGTACATATATTTTGTTGAGGCCATTTTTGTCGGCCCTTTGTAAAGATATTCCAGAATACAAAATATTTCCCTTTTGGCAATTTGCAAGTCTATTATCTTAGCATCTTTTTATGAATGCAAATATTTCTAATGCCTTAGCACAGAATCAAACGTAGTAATAAGTCGCTTTTCAGAGGTCCGAACAAGACCTGTCCTCGAAGAAACTCTATGCTCGAACTTGTGTAAGCTCGAAATTTTTTTGAAGATGTTTGTTCAAATATTTTTAGACTATATCTTTGCCGAGGGTAACATTTGAACATGTTTGGAATTTTGTTGAAGGAATTATGTTTCGATTACGGGCTTCGGACGTCTCCGAACCATTTTTAGGGTGGTTGTAGCCTTTTAAGTTTGGAAACTGCCTAATAGGTTTTTTTACTTTGGGTTTCGATAACCCGAGCCACCCAAACTATTCTCAAACGGCAGTCCCCGAGTGGGGGTAGTCCTTTGGGCTCCGATAAGGTTGTCCCTTATGCTCGATAGTTGCCGGGTAGAAATAGCCCTTAGGCTTGATTCTTTTAAGGAACAAAAAATATTTGTTAGAAAGGTAAAAACTTTCTTTTATTATGTGTGTAATGTATAAATTTGTAAGCGTGTAAAAGCTCGTATTCTGGCTGAGGTGGCCTACGCGGGCACAATTGATTTGACCTTTTGGCCCTTACAATAATTCCTATCCGCCGAGCCTAGATTGTCTACGAAGTTTCTTTCCTAGCAAAAAATCTTGACTCGAGGGTGATGGCCCCCAGTATTCGAGGTCGATCTTCGAGAGGGCTCAGATACTGTTGGTGTGACCATTGTCTTTGATTCTAAAATGTTATTTGATTCTAAGTTAGCATGATTTACTATTGCTGTGTTAAAACCCTTGCTATAAAACCTATTTGGGACAATGTCGGTTCAAGGGAAAAAGAGTGTAACGCGTGCTTTTAGACCTAACAACTACATTCTCCTTTGACTGTTGTCTGTAAGTGTTAGCCCAATTTGTAATATAAAAAATAAAGGAAGTGAATAAAGTCGTATCTTAGTAGTATTATCATTTTAAGTGAGTCATATTCCAGTTGTTTGGTAGTTTTGAGTTGATCCTGCTTCGGGTTTATACGAACCTTTACCGGTAATCCCGATGACTCGATACGGACCTTCCCAATTTGGTCCTAGCTTCCCTTCGTTCGGGTTTTGGGTGTTCTGTATTACTCTTCTAAACACCAACTCCCCGATATTGAAATGTCGGAGGTTGGCTCTTCGGTTGTAATATCTTTCTATCCACTGCTTTTGGGTAGCCAGCGGAACTAGAGCAGCCTCGTTCCTCTCATCCAATAGTTCTAGGGTCGTGCTCATGGCCTCGCCGTTTGATTCTTCGATTGCAAATCGGAACTTGAGGCTCGGTTCTCCCACCTCGACTGATATTAGTGCTTCGTCACCTTATATTAACAAAAATGGAGTAACCCCGGTACTGGATTTTGTGGTCGTGTGGTATGCCCATAAGACTTCAGGCAGGATTTCCTTCATTTTCCTTTGGCATCAGTCAACCTTTTCTCAAGGTTTTGACTGATTGTTTTGTTCGTCAACTCTTCATGCACGTTACCACTAGGGTGATAGGATGTTGACAAGATCTTTTTGATCTTGTGGTCCTCGAAAAATTTGCTTACCTTGCTACCGATGAATTGCTTCTCGTTATCACACACTATATCTATTGGTATACTGAACCGGCATATTATATGGTCCCAAATGAAGTCGATGACTTCTTTTCCTCGGACCTTCTCAAATTCTTGAGCTTTGACCCATTTAGAGAAATAATCAGCCATAAGTAGTGTAAATTGAACCTTACCGGGTGCCCATGGTAGGGGACCGACGATGTCCATTCCCAATTTCATGAACGGCCAGGACAACAGGACCGAGTGTAGTAACTCCCCGGGTTTGCGGATCATTGGTGCGTTCCTCTGACATCCATCACATTTTTGCACAATGTCCTTCGCATCTTTCTCCATATCGATCTATTAATAGTCGTATGGTACCTTACTCAACCGATTACCAACATAACATATCTTTCTTATCATACTATCATGGATAAATGGGCCAAAAGGGTTGTCATGAGATAACAAGAATAAAATATAAGTGCATACTAGACACAGGATGACCCAACATTATATAGAAACTTACACATGTGACATGCAGGCCTATAAGGCTGACATGATCATTTGTAAACTCAAAACATAGGCCGATAAGTCCATACAAGCATCCATATGCCTGACATCTGTCTACAAGCCTCTAAGACTACATAAATGTCATATAGGTCGGGACAGGGCCCCGCCATACCAGTCAATACATATCCCAATCAGATCAAATAGGCAACTCCGGAGCAAGTGGAGTGCAACAACACCTTTCGCTGAGCTGATAGCCTACTAGGAGCACTGTCAACCTATCTATCGGGACCTGCAGGCAAGAAACGCAGCGTCCCCAAGAAAAAGGGACGTCAATAAAAATAAAGTACTGAGTATGTAAGGTCGAAATGCATAAATAAGAACAGTAATGTAAAGAGAGATATAGGAGATACAACCTGTAGTATCTGAGTGCCTCTAAGAGATAATAACATGAAATGCTTGATACATATATATACATAATCTTTTAAAAACATCCGCCTCTGTGGGCATCATCATCATCGTATCGTACCCGGCCTCAAGAGGACTCCATAAAAACGTATCCGACCACGTGGAGCTCGGTAAGACCCAACTGATCAGTGGTTACATAACAGGTGTCGTCCCCGACCGACTATAGTGCGGCTCGGTAGAGTAAAATAGATATTATATATAATGCATGCTGGACTCCTGGAATCACGCTCTAAATCTTTTGGAGTGACGTAAGGTAGTTTCACCTTCTATTAACATTATGGACATCATATCATGAATATGAACTTCACTAGGACTCAAGGATTATACATACTTTCTTAGAATAACTTTGTAAGGAAAGAACAACATTGACCACCTTAGTTGCTAGGAGTAGATTCATTATGAAATAGCGCATCGCTTATGTTCGTTTCACTTTAGGTCATGCCAAAAGAATGAAGGAAGAGACTTAACATACCTTAAC